>CM046365.1:6678247-6921435 GCA_025413025.1 Ficus hispida
AAGGAAAGAAGATGCACTTTTGGTTTGGGAACAAGGCTATGAACATGCTGTTGTTCATTCTGCTGATCTAAAGCAATTGTTAGAACTGGAAGAGCTTTTGAAACTTGCCAAAGAGGGAAAAAGTAATGGACATGAAAACCATGCAATGGAGTCAGAGTCATCTACGGTTGTATCTGAATCAGGACTGCTTGCCAATGGGAATTCAAGTCAAACTCATGAGAGTCCTAATTATTTGAATGATCAGTCTATATTATGTGGTGAATCCGGAGATTCCTCTGAGGTGAATAGTAAATGTAAGGATATTGTTGCCTTTGATGGAGTAATTAAGAAAGATGGAGCAAAGGAACAATTTGGTACGCAAATGAATGGGAATCATGATGTTCATGATAAATCAAGTAATGAGTCTGAATCACGTGATAACTCAAAAGATAAACGTGGGAAATTGTCTATAATTTCTGGCAACTCAAGTGATTTAACTCAAACTCAATTGAGTACTAAGTTAGACATACCACGCAAGGAAATAAGTGATGAATCCAACAAAAACAAAAAGTTCTGTGTTACCAGGATTTCAAAGACCAAGTCCATAAGTGTGGATTTTCGTCTATCAAGGGGTATAGCAGAGGTATTGCTATAGTTCTTCATCTCACTGCAGTTATTATGATTTGAATAGCCTATCCATGTGTTCCATCTAACAGGATTACACTTATACAGGTTAATGAGGGGAAATATGCTCATGCCATATCTATATTTGACCAGGTAATACTTCAGAGCCTATAAGCTGTCATTGTCCTTCAAAAGAAAATATTACTTCCTTTTCTTTCTTTTTGCCCTGTCTTTTATTCTTTCTTCCTTTCTGGTTGTTGGTTGGTTGGGAGGAATAACATTACGAAATTAGTGCGATGAGGCTGTTGTTAATCTTTCTGCACATTGAAATTTCTTACCATGATGTATTCAGCTATTGAAAGAGGATCCTAATTATCCTGAGGCGCTAATAGGGAGAGGGACAGCATATGCATTCCAACGGGAACTTGAGGCTGCAATAGCTGATTTTACAAAGGTATTTGACAACCAATATCTGGAAGATCTGGAGAAATTAATAACTGGTCATGTAATATTTCATTTGATAATATTTTAGGCCTTACAATCAAATCCGTCAGCTTGTGAGGCATGGAAACGGAGAGGGCAGGCCCAGGCTGCATTAGGTGAATTTGTTGAGGTGAGACATTTTCTCTCTCGCTAAAGATACTTTGCTGCTTCCTACTCTAGAGAAACTTGATAACGTTCACCAGCTATGACTTATATATTTTATATATTTTCATTCGCCTAACAAATTAGCTTTTCCAGTAAGAGGACTTCATTAGGAGAACTGGAAAGATAGTTTTATTATTTCCACATACTCCTTATATAAATGATTATTGAATTCTATTGATACGTGAACACAGGTTCTAGTTATGCAGAACCTCCACTTCCTAATTAAATATTTCTGAAATAATATAAAGAATCCTTTTTTATTTTTTATTTTTTTGGGTTTCTACATTAGCTTGATATATACACATTCCTGATTCAATTTTGTCCAGGCCATTGAAGATTTGACTAAGGCATTAGAGTTCGAACCAAATTCAGCGGATATTCTACATGAAAGGGGTAGCTTTCTCGTAGCCTTCTTATTCTGTTCTAGTTCAGCTTTATGAAAGGTTTTGTGCTCGATTACATAGGTTGACCTAATTTCAATTCCATAATTTAGAAAAAACACAACGATGATACTTTAATCGTTGGAATTGAACATTTAAGGTTTACAATGTGCATAGATATTTACTGGGTCTGTTGCATGCATGCGTTGGAACCGTAAGTGGGTGGAATAGTATATATGGTCATACATAGCACGACTCTAATTCATTTATTTAAGTTAGTAGTCGAATCTGTAATGCTAGTTTTCCCCCCATAAGAAAGGGTGTGAAAGTTACTGATAGAATATTCTTTTTTTAGGAATTGTCAATTTCAAGTTCAAGGATTTCTATGCTGCTGTAGAAGACCTGTCTGCATGTGTGAAGCTTGATAAGGATAACACTTCTGCTTACACGTATTTGGTGAGTTTGCGATGATGTTGTTTTGGAAGTCTGTTTGGTGCAGTTTTGCTCCAATCCTCATCAGATCTTTGAATCGTGATAGAGCAAATGTTGGCTTTTTAGGGTTTGGCCTTATCTTCAATCGGCGAATATAAAAAGGCTGAGGAGGCACATATGAAATCGATTCAATTGGATCGAAATTTCCTTGAGGCATGGGGTCATCTAACACAGGTATAACAGGAAGCCACCGGTTCACTATGGAGTGAATTTCCACTTTTCACTGGATTTATCTTGCATCTACTTGTTGCCCTTGCCTATATCAATGGCTTCGTCCTTTGTGAAATTCTTGCTGCTTCTGTGGTTTTGATGGTCAAACTCTGCTCCAAGTTGTAACAACACGGTTGCTTATATTGCGGTCACATGTGAATTATTATGGATGCATCTATTTTTATGATTTTTTTTTTTTTTGCTGCAGCTCTATCAAGACATGGCAAACTTAACTAAGGCTTTGGACTGTATTCATCAAGCTCTACAAATTGACGCAAGGTGAGTATTGTTCTGGATTTACTAATCCATAGTATCACTAGTTATGTTAATTTTGCTGATTTTGATGGAGACACCAATGACTGAAGCTTGCAATATTCTTAGTAGTCTTATTTTCTTTTGCTAGGTTTTCCAAGGCATATCACTTGCGTGGGCTATTATTTCATGGAATGGGAGAGCACAGGTAAGTTCTTCAGGGTGATTTATTTTGGAAGGATCAGTAATAGATCTTTTATCCTTTCCCTCCTTTCCCCCCACCCACCCACACCTCTTTTTCCCTTTTTATTTGGTCCACTAATGACGAGTCATAGTACGGGTTCACGATTCTTTGGATAACTCAAAATGAGGTTTAATATTACTTACGACCGCATAGACGTATGTCGGAGTTAATGTAGACACTTGGTTGGAATATTAGAGGGGTGGAGTCCCAAGAGAGAGAATGGCCATAAGTTTGTTATGCTAGGAAAATCCAGAAATAAATGAAGTTGCTGAAAACTAATAGAGGACTTGGATGGAGAGTCGTAGGAAGTTTATGGAGAGCATGACTTCTGGAATGCAAAGTTTCATGACTTACAGAATGCAAAGTTTTGTTAGCTTGGGTAAGGTTAAGGTGCTATGTTAATTGGTGATGTGGTTCAAGCAGTAGGGTCAATTGTAGGTGAGGTTTTTGTTTCAAGTAGAATGGTACAAAAAGTGAAATGGGCCGGTGGCTTTTTTAGAATTTACAAGCTTTATTAGGTTGATATTCTTTTGGAAGAGTTGAGCTCATGATCATCTTC
The DNA here is from genome assembly GCA_025413025.1 of Ficus hispida. Classification (NCBI taxonomy): domain Eukaryota; kingdom Viridiplantae; phylum Streptophyta; class Magnoliopsida; order Rosales; family Moraceae; genus Ficus; species Ficus hispida. The sequence continues at coordinate 6,681,636 of CM046365.1, forward strand.
ACATTTGTTGTACGTTTATTTTTCTACATTTAGTCCTTATAAGCCAGATTACATATTGCAGGAAGGCAATCAAGGATTTGTCAACTGAGTTGAGCATTGACAATGCAAATATTGAGTGTTTATATTTGCGAGCTTCCTGCTATCATGCTGTTGGAGAATTTAAAGAGGCGGTAATAAGAATTTGCTTTTTGTCATTTGAGATTCTTTTTCAGTTGGCTACATGTTAATAGCTGTTACATTTATTTGCTTCATCATAGGTCAAAGATTACGATGCTGCACTTGATTTGGAACTGGACTCAATGGATAAGTTTGTCCTGCAATGCCTGGCCTTTTATCAGGTTAGCTTAATGTATTATAATATGGTTAGCGGACTTGTTTTTAAAAATGAAAAGATTAGTTCCCCAGTTTCCTTCATTTATGGCTAAAACATCATGCTTTGGGGGGCATTTAAATTATCATTAACTAGTTCTTGTCCCCACGGTATGGTAAACTTTGAATCTCATATCTTTTTTTCAGAAAGAGATTGCTTTGTACACGGCATCCAAGATTAACAGCGAATTTCATGAGTTTGATATTGATGGCGATATTAATCCACTTTTTAAGGTATTGCGGGTTAGAACCTTTATATTCTTTTTATTGTGATTTTCAGTTCTTTGCAAATTTGAATTTACTTTTAGTCTTAACCTTTTTAACTGCAATGCATGCTTAGAGAAAATGTAAAATGAAATGGAAACTGTAAATATCATGGGAATGGTGAGATGGATATCAAATCATTAGTTAGGCATTGAGCTATGCTTCATCTAATATCTGATCAGGCTTGGGGTTGGGTAATTATATGATACGTCTAATCCCAAACTGAACCCTTTTATCAGTTCTAGTCTCAACCAAGTTTTGTCAAACTCCAAGACATGTACCAATACGTCCGTTCGTATGTAGTCCCTTGGCTTTTCCAATTCTTGTGCTGATTGCAAAACATTTATTTTTTCAGGAGTATTGGTGCAAAAGATTGCACCCGAAAAATGTTTGTGAAAAAGTTTACAGGCAGCCTCCTCTACGTGAATCTTTGAAGAAGGGAAAGCTTAGAAAGCAAGTTCTTGCTGTTACTAAGCCCAAGACTACTCTTCTGCAGGCTGCTGATTCAATTGGGAAGAAAATCCAATATGATTGCCCTGGCTTCTTACCAAATAGGCGACAGGTGATTTGTAACAATAATTAGATTAAAAAAATTAGTCACGATTTAGCATCAAGAGCTTTTTCCCTTCTTCTTTATATTGTAATCTAGAATATTGCGAGACAAGCTAATTGTTACATTTGTTCTTGACCTTATTATTCTGTTTCTGTCAAATGTTCTTTTCTGTTGATTTTTTTTTAAATGTAACAGCATCGTATGGCGGGGTTGGCGGTTATTGAAATCGCCCAAAAGATTTCAAAAGCTTGGCGCAGATATTTAAATAAGAGTACATCAAAGCATGGTAAGAAAGCACGGAGAAGGGACAGGATTAATATGCCTAGCCAGAATAGAGGCGGTGCTGGCTGTAGTACAAGCGGCTATTCGGAGACGACAACTTCATACGGCACTATGGAAGACAAATCATTTGGCAGTTCTATGCTTTCATGGCATGATCTTTACTCATTGGCTGTCAAATGGAGACAAATTTCTGAACCTTGCGATCCCGTTGTGTGGATTAACCAGTTAAGGTATTCATTTTTCATGTTGGTTTTGCTCGTGTTTTATGTGGTGGATGAAATACATAAATTTTTTAAGCAAATCGGATCTGCTATGGTCTTCAGTGAAGAGTTTAATGCTGGATTTGGATCTCATACACCAATGGTTCTTGGGCAAGCAAAGGTTGTTCGCTATTTTCCAAATTTTGAAAGGTAATTGTTCTATGCTAGAATTGAACAATCCAAACAACCTTTCTGTTTTTTGGAAACAGTGCTCATTATTTCTTGATGCTGCAGGACACTAGAGGTCGCAAAGGGAGTTATAAAAGATAAACAGCAGGTCTATAGCAAGGCAGACGACATCATTGATCTTTCTAAAGATGGGAAGTTGCAAGAAGTGAGTGATTTTCCATGCTGAGAAAGGCCGTCTTTCAGGATTATCAAGAAATTTAATTTATCAAGTCATAATATAATAGTAATGATGACCCTTATCCTAACAACTGAAGCTTTTTGGAGAATTGGTAAACTAACATGGTATCATAGGAGGTCTTGGCTTGAAACCTCAGTAATTACACTATCTAACAAATGTCATTATGTGTTGGGCCTTTAATATGTTTTAGGCTTATAATTTAATATTTATGTGTGGGGCCTATCTAATTAATATTTTCCCACACTATTGTCCATTGTCCAATCACAAGGGAGGGGAGTGTTCTAATATAAAATTCGACCTTAAACTTTTGGTAGAATCGATAAACTAACATGTCCTTGTATGTTTTGATTTTCTATCGTAATAATTAGGATTTTTTTTTGGGTCTAATTGGTTCCGTCTACTATCAGGGTTAAATCTTTTGTACTACTGGTAATGTAATTATATCCATGCAGATTGCGCATGCAAAATCCTGTTCAGATTTGTTCAGAGTTGTTGGTGAGGACTTTTGGCTGGCTACCTGGTGTAACAGTACTGCCTTTGAGGGGTAATAATGCATACAATTTAAAATTTAGTACCCTGGTGATTTCAAACTTACGTCATACCTATGTGTTTACACTTGTTTCAGGAAACGGCTTGAAGGCACAAGGATTACGCTTGTCAAAATGTATACTGCTCATCTTTGCTGCTTGGCTTGCAACTTTCCTTCCGTTTGTTTCGTTTATTCTAGTTTCTGTTATAATTTTTTTTGTTGTCTCCGGAGAGTACTTAGAAAAATTAACTTATTCTTACAGGGGGGAGGGAGGATTTGACTTTGCAATCAGAACACCTTGTACGCCGTTGAGATGGGTTGAATTCGATGCAGAAATGACATTGGCATGGGAGGTAAGTTGCTCGACAGCTCACGTGAAAAATTAAATTTTGGTACCATATGTACCAAGTATAGAAGATGCGCAATTATATAAGGTTGGGATTACCATAATACAATGATGCCATCGAGTGCTTAGGTCACTGCATGGAACGATAGTAGGATATTTCATGTTTTTTGAATATTGAGTCATAAGTGAAACAAGTCATGCTCCGAAAGAAGAGGAAGTATTATTTTTATCTCTTTCTTGGCCTCAACCTGATGTCATTCCAACAGAGTTCCGGAGAAATTCCTTTCTGAATAAGAAAGACTCTTCTGCCCAGAACGTCGTAAAATAAAATATGTTCAATCGTCCAAAAAACAAAGGACCAGAAAAAAATCGTCCAAAAACAAGATGAAAATTAACTTTAAGCATAATCAGTACAGTTTTAGACACCTATTCTTAAACCTTGATCACCTTATAGGCTTATCCTGCTCTAGCATTCTTTTAAGACAATTCTCATGCACGTTCTATTTTGTTTGGAGACAAAAGTGATAGGAACCAAAGGAAAAACACACAGAATAGCACACAATTGCGCATAAATTATATTAGAGAATATACTGTATTGAATGAAGAAAGCCCTAGGGCAGATAACTAGAAACCCTAGAACAGTAGTAATTCGAGAGACTACTCACTCTCCCCTTGCTTGGCTCACCAAGACCTTTCCCAATCAATTACCCAATTGCCTAACCCTCTGGTTGATTTCTAAACAATTAACTAACCAACCAACCGAACAACTAACTAAACCAAGTAAACCAACAAACCAAATCCAAAAAAAAAAAAAAAAAAGAAACATCATCTAGTGTGAGGTGTGAGCCAGTAATTGGATCTGATTAGTTTGGTTTTTTAGGTTATTTCTCCTCCTGTTTTCATTGTGCACGTTTGATTAAGTACTTTCTTTTTTCTTCTTCATTTTCTTTATTCAATTTGTAAAAACGTCATTTCTCATTTGGATTGGCAGGCAATATGTAATGCTTATTGCAGTGAGAACTTTGGGTCTACTGATTTCGAGGTGCTTGAAAATGTCAGAGATGCAATTTTAAGGATGACATATTACTGGTATATCAACGGGAAGATAAAATTTTGTTTACTGGAATTTTGAGACAATGAACTGTTTTGTATACTCAAACCAAATTGCTTTCAGGTACAATTTCATGCCACTTTCCAGAGGCTCTGCTGTTGTTGGGTTTGTAGTTATGCTCGGATTGCTACTTGCTGCTAATATGAGGTTCACAGGAAACATCCCAAAAGATTTACAGGTGGATTGGGAAGCAATTCTGAACTTTGACCCGGACTCTTTTATTGATTCTATAAAAAGTTGGTTGTATCCGTCCCTTGAAGTAACTACATCTTGGAAAGAATATCCAGACGTGGCATCAACTTTTTCGACAACAGGATCAGTTGTCGCTGCTCTGAGCTCCTACAGCGATTGAGTTTCTTGAAATGTTAAGTGGTAAGTTATCTGCACCAATAACTCTCAAGCACATATACATATGACAGACCACTAGTTGCCCCAATGATAATAGTAGATGTGGTTGGCTATTCAAACCGTGCTTTTAGTTCTGATGGAACTTATTGACTAGGGTTGTTGGCTTTCCAAACTTATTTGTTCCATCTAGTTCTTTGTTTTTCACAGTTTGGGTTACCTGACCTGATCATTTGCCAATTATAATTGTGATATCTGAGAAATTGAGACAATTATCTCTCTATGTTATGCCAAGCATTGTTTGTTGACTCGTTGATATCTGGAGTTGAATCAGTGCATCATTTGGTTTCAATTGGCGTTTTAACCGTGTTCTATTCACCTGAACTTTCTTACTGATTTTTTTTTTTTTTTTTTTAAATTCGAATCTGGCAGCTGCCATCCGTGTCATGCAGGTGTATTTTTGCACTCGACAGGATCGTGTACTAATCTTGGACTGCAATGAAAGCGGGTGAACATGTATGAATGGTTGTAAACATCCTATCTAGTTTATCAGCCTTGGCAAAATTTGTTGTACATTATCTTTAGGACAATAAAATTGCAAATTTTATTTACTTCGCCCATATAGTCTAGCCGTCCACAAAAATGTATCAAAGTAAATTTGCTTTGCATGGTTGTAGTTCACATGGGAGATTCATCTCTTTTTCAGCGTTGGATGGGTTTCAACACGTTTGTTAAAATTGGAATGTTTGATTATGAACCGTCTGCATGATCGGAATATGTTTGGTTGAAAATTTTTCATTCGAATAGAAAAGGAGGGGAAAAACAGCGCGTATTCTGTTAAGTGATCGGTCAGGACGATTACCAAGTTATTTTAGATTTTATTTTGTTTTTGATAACGATGTCGATTAGCCCAACTTCGTACTCTTCCGGCATAACCCGTAATGAGATGCTTGAATGGTATTGAAACAGTGTGTCAAAACCAAGTTCAGTGTCTGGGCTACATATGGTAATGAACTCTAGAATTAATCAATGTGATGCAAGCTCAAAATGGTCAATCCCTGGACGGTTTCCATATTAATTAATCTGGTGATTAGTTGTTTTTCGAGAAGGTGTTCTATTTTGTCAAACAAATCCAATCATAGATATGCTTAGTGTTCCATACCTACTAAAAGATTGTTTAAGACCTAATTTCTAGGCAAGAAATGACCAAATACATTCAATTATTGTGTTAATTGCTTACGTAAAAGCGCAATTAGAGTGTTAGGTAGGATTTACATCCAATACCAAATCTAGATAAAATATCTCGGCTTTTTAGTGAAGGATCATTAACCCGTACCACATCATCTTGATTAGTGAAGGTAGATGATGATTTTCTCCTTTTTTTATTTATTTATTATGTATAAGAGGATCAGTGGTGTTTTTTTATCCTTCGACCCAACATATAAAAGATAAGCAGCAGTTGGGACCGCAGATGAGATGTCAAAGGATTCTGTCCCTGGACCTTTAACGACAGACAAGTTAGGAGCTCATAGAGTCTTATCACACAACAAGGAAAATTGTAGCAAATATCATATTTTACAGGTAGTTTTAAAATTTATATAATGCTTTTTAAAAGATGATAAATCATAGTATGTATTTTTGATAAATAATTTTCCTTGGATTTAAAAAAAAAATTTGAATTTACAGTCAATTTTTAACAAGAAATTTATGTGCTTAATTTCACATTAGAGAGAGAAAAGGAAGGAGGAGGGATTTTTTTTGGTATTATATGATTATCCTATTTATTATTACGTTTAAAATTTTATACTATAATTTACTATTACTCCCTTCAAAATTTATATATTTGCTCTTTCTCTCTATTAACAAATGGTTGCCGAACCAGTAGACCGCCGTGATGTATGATTCAAATCCCTGACCTGATAAAAGTGAAAGCTTCAAATAAGACCTCCTTTGTCATCATACTAAAACCACCGATGATAAAGTAGATGGTGATTGATGCAGAACTCAAATGGCTCAAATTTAATCATATTATTTTTTATTATTATCTTATTAATAGAAAGAAATGATGGTTGAACAAACGAGTAAAATGTCAAAACATCAAATGTATTCAAGTATAATAGACTTGTGTGGCTATAGAATTTCCACACAAGGGATTTCTGACATTGCTAATCTTGAATTTAGCATTATTGGCCCCCATCCTTGTGAAAGACACCGAAAGGCTTCTGATATTTTCTGAATAACATGGAAATGTACATTAACAGTATGTGTGTAGTTGTACCATGAATATGAGAACACATGGCAATATTACTGCATACGCTGTACCCAACGTGTCGTAAAGAACCAATGGTATTTAACACCATACATTGATGGACACATAAACGAATCTAATTTTATATTAGTCATGATATTTAACACCTTAGGCATTTTTTTGAAGACACTTGACCAGTATGCTCATCAACGGTCAATATTCTAGTCCACCTCCTATGCCATGATTCAAAACATATACTGAGCTCTCTAGATTCTTATCTTTTTTCTCGTGTGCCGAACTGCCAATCTGGTAATGACGGCGAAGCGTTTTTCTACTACGTCCTACCATTTGCAGCTTTCTTCTCCTCCATCGCTTTTCAACCAGAGGTTCTACATCGATGGACTCACCTGTAAAAGATATGAAATAACATTACAAACAACGTTGTTGCCTCTCAAAAAAAAGGTTTAGATGAAGCTTGTCCTGTCCCACCTAATCTTAGGACATCAAGAAACTGTCACATGATATAAAGTGCCGCTATCAGTCCTATGTTGCTACATGTGGTGATTGATTAATCATTTTGTGAGGCGATATAAACAAGATTTGTTAAGATCTAAACGCGATCAACACATCCAAAAAAATAAAATAAAATAAAATAAAACTAACTTTGAGGACTGTTGTTATTCATCATGATGTTATCAACTTCATCATCGGTGTCGGTTTCGCCTACTTTCCCCTCTCCTTTGTTACACGACCTTAACCTAGACGAAGCGAAAATCCACGTGGCATTCATCTGCTTGTTGATCATACGCGCGGCGTAGTACGGGATCCTGCCACGTTTCGTCTTCGTGGACTTGATCCTACCCTTGACAAACATCAAGCAGTCCATCAAGCTCTCTCTCGCCAACCCTTTCAGATCATAAGCCTGTGACCGCCTCCACAGGCTCTTACCGTGAGGACTCACCGCACTGGATAGGCACAAAGCTCTGGTCGTGTCACTAATCGCCGATTCCGGTTCTCTCATTAGCAAACGACACTGAGCTCTATTGCTATGGAGAACAATTCTCTCTTTCCTTCTTTTTAGTGGACACAAGTACAAAGCTTGCGAGTACTTCACCACAGCCTTTTCTATGTCCCCTGACCAAAAGTATAGATTTCCTTGTTTTTTCAGTTTCCGAACCAGCAATTTTCTCTCTCTAATTTCATCCTCAGACATTAACTTCTCTCTCCTCTTCCTATCAACCTTCAAATCCCAAATCTCCTCTAAGACTTTCTTTGCCTTCTCACTCTTCAACCTCAACTTGCCATACTTGATTTTATGGTAATCTTGAAGAAGTACTTGAGTGATTTTCAGTCCAACTTTTGGCCTTCCTTCTTTACATCCAAGTTCCACAAGATCAACGAGAAACAAAACCGCAGTGTCGATAACTTTACATCGGCTTTCCGGGTCATTGAGAAGAAGCAAAAGGCAATCAATTGCCATCATCTGCCACTCAGCTGACGACCTTGCGACATTACATATTGCCTCTATAACATCCTCCAAACCAGACAAACTTTGTCTCCCAATTTTGGTCTCACACAGAGTTTTTATCAATCCGATCCCGGCAGGAGATGTCGGATTCACCAAACCACCCCACATTCCACACAGTTTCTTCAAGAAAACTTTATCACAAATCAAACTCAAAGACCTTTCTCGGCATGCAAAACAGTTGAGAAGATACAATGACCAACACTGAAGCTGACTAGCCCATTCCTCTGCCTTTCTGTTCTCTATCTCCAACCCTCCGAGCCCTCTAGTCAGCAAATTACAATGGTACTTCAATCTCATTGATTCCTTTACACGAACAAACTCTTCGTAAACCTCCTTCGCGCAAGTACAAGCTATTTCCATGGCCAATTCCACAACCTCACGTTCATGATGCGCCGCAACGGCCTCAAAAGTTCTGTCATGGCTTGCAATGTGCCCGAGAGCTCGTACCGCGACTCGCTTCTCAACCCAAGTGATCTTTCCTCTCAGAAGCTCCATTAAGGGCGGAACAGCCCCCGACTTCCCCGCCTTTTCTGCGAATTGAGCCTTGTTCATTGTGTAAGAGCCTATAACATGAGCGGCATAGTAAGGGATATAGATGTTTTGATTGCTGAGAAGCCATTTCTTGTCCTTGATGGCCCTTTGGATTAGCCTTCCCATGCATTCAAAGACTCCGAGAGATGGGAATTCGGGGTCGTTCGGGTGCTTCAACGCGATGTTCCAGAGACCACTCAAGGCCAGAACATGTTCGTGGTCGTTTCTAAGAGGCATTTCTTTGAAACATTGGATGAGTTTTGATCTTCTGAGAGATGGGTTCGGCTCGTTCATGGTGCAGAAGAAACAACAAGGGTCAGAACAGCTAAAGTGCTGATCAATATTACCTGCAGGCATTTTTTAACTGGCAAATCTCAAGACACAGTTTGTGATGTGTGTGTGTGTGTGCGTATTTTCTTCTGGGGTAGTTTCTTTCTGTGTTGTGGGTGGATAATGGTTCATCAGAAAGATGCTGAATTGGTTTGATAGGGTTCTGGTGGACACCTAGCTGAACTTGACGCGACTAAAAGAGTGAAAAAGTGAGTTATGGTGGAGAGAGACTATAATATTTATATATATATATATGTATATATATATGTGTAATATTATATTTTAATACGGCAGTGGACAAATATTGGGGTGTGTAGTTTTTTCTTTTCATATTGTATAATAATACCAACTTGTTTAAAGCCGTACTGACTAATAACTGGGTCACATTATTGCCACTCCATCATCAGATCCAAACACAAAACAGTTTCAAACAATATAATATAAGTACCAAAACCTTCTATTGTACTTCTCGTTGTTTAATAAGAAGAAGATGATTATCACCATCAGTTTCCCATTTGCTAATTTCTACGGCCAACTGAACATTAATCATTGACCACCAGAATGCGTTTTTTATTTTTATTTTTATTTTTCGAAGTAATATAACTTTTACTCTCATATATATATATATATATATATATATTATACTACAGCAAAGATATGTAAGAGAAATTCCAAAGAAAGTCCCAAATATTTAGATTATATATATTGGCTGATCAGCCCACGAGTGGCTGACGATTTAAAATGGAAAATGGACCACAATTCGATTCTGGAAATAATATGAACCTGATATATAAATATAAATATATATATATTTTTATATATATATATGTATGTATGTATGTATGTATATAGAAGTCGAGCAATGAAGAAAACCTGCAGGCGGTTACACCTGCCATCATGTTACCCTATCTGCAATCTGATATTCCTTTCAGGATGAAGCAAAAACCTCTTCTGGTCCCCCAAATTAAAAGCCAATTTTGGAGAACTTTCGTTCAAAAAATAAAATAAAATACTAATTATCTAAATAATATATACAAGATTTCCTTCTTTTTTATTTTTTATTTTTTGAAGCTGAGATGGAAGTCGGTTCAACTAAAAAAAGTGAAGCCGAAAAAAGTCTTGCGAGTACAACTGGGTTGGTCTCAAGAAACTGCGGCTTACGAAATGCGAAATGCAACCCATTAAAAGAAGTTCTAAAGAAGCCATTTTTTAGTCCCTCTAAGTTGGTTTAATAATGGGATTTTGCCTAAATCCAAGTGCCATCAATTGGAAGTTAAACTAGCTTTGATCACAGTGAAAATCTTGGCTGTTTATATAGTTTAAAGATTGACATATATATATATATGTATATATATACACACACGCATAAAGCTCACTATATATCTCAAATCTGTATCGAAAATCAAGAGGGCATGATGTCCTAGTTTAAGTTTGCTGTTCGGCGTGAGCTCAAAGGCACATGATCCTTGCGGATTGGCAACTCAGCATCACTTTCTTTTCTTCTTTATATATTTTTGTTCTGCAGAGGCGTGATTTAAAGAATAAAGCATATTTTCCGGAGAAAAGCCTTCTCTAAAAGTTTAAACTGACATATATATATTTATCTTGTGTAAATATATATGGTTCATATATACTTTTATTCAAACGGGTTGTATTAAAAAGTTTTGACTATGGATGTGCATGCATAGATTTACGTAGCTTTTGAAATAGACACGAGTTTTCCAATTAAAAAAAAAAAAAAACAAACAAACAAATACACACACACACACCGAATTCAAATCCTCTATCATCGTTTTGAATTATCTATCAGTTGTTTCACCCAATCTACAGCTGATTATTAATGTAATGCTCTATAAATACATTGTTTGGAAAAAGTAATGGTATGAGAATTTTGTTCATGACTAAAATAAAGTGTTATAAATAACTAAAATAGCCGGCCCTAAAAAAAAAAAAGAGAGTGAGCGAGAGATAGAGAAAAACATTCTTGGTCGATGTTTGGCACATCGTTGGGTCTCTGGCTTTTAAATTTCATTTACAAATCCGTCGTTTGACTATGAGCGTATTAGAAGTAGAGTTTGTGCCATCTGTGGGGGCGGGGAGGGCTACCATGTCAAAGTTGTTGTAATTCAATTCTGACTTATAACAAACCAATTCAGAAGACAATGAAAAAACTACTACCGTAATTACAAACCCTAACATAAAACAAAACATCAAAGCATTAAACTTAAAATACGAAGATAAAGACAATGTTATTAAAATTAAAATCCCACAACAAACTATGAAAATATCACCACCATATAAATAATCATCGGCAACAACTTGGCTAGTGCACCCATCAAGGCCAAACCAAACAAAGCTATTGAGGAGAAATTTGCTGCTAAAAGACCAAGCACCCAACAAGTTCATGTCTTCTACATGTCATATCCATCTCAAAACAATTTTAAATAGCCAAACTGCAATCCATATCTTTCATATAGTAATGAGATCTCCTCCACACGGACCGGGAATTTGGAGGCCAGTCCGGAAGCACTGCAGAACTCCGGCCTCAAAAAAAGGAAAGGCAAGACTGTAAAACCCTAGGGCAAAGAAAAAAAGTTTAGAGAAAGAAAGAGAGAAGGAATACTAGAGAACATGCTATTTTTTAGAGAATTAAAACTTTATACCTTGTGCTTGAGTCATTTCTAGATTTATCGCTTTGTCACGTATTGTAAAAAACTAATTATATCATTATAAAAATTAACGAAAATAACACCATCTTCTTCTTTTTTTTTTTTTTTTAATCTGTCATTATGTGGGTTGTACAAATATCATTAACTTAATATGACGGATAATTTTTTTTTCTATATTTTGTTTTGCAAAAATGTCATTTTCTTTATGATTTGATCCTTTTTTTTTCGGTTTTTGCTCATAATAATTATATTATTATGTGATAACTAATATAATTAGGTATTTATAATGACAACGAAATGTTATATTCATAATGATTTTGGAAATTATACACACATTAGTGTTGGTATTTGGCCGTATTTTTTTGTAAGGGTATTTGATGCGCGTCAGAATAAAATAAGAAATATTTCAAAACGTGAAAAAAAAAAAAAAAAAAAAAAGAAAAGAAAAGTCCACATCTTCCATAAAAAAATCGAATAAAATGGTATGTTTATCAAATGGTGAATCAAATTGTGGGTTTTTCCTTTGTGATTTTATTCCTTTAAGAAATAGATAAATTAAAAAAAAAACACACGGTTTAAATTGTTTTGCACCTCCTTCATGTGATAATAATTAGAGCATTTACATAATTAAACCAGTTTAAGTGTAGCAATTGTAAACATTTATTTGGTTCTACAACTTTCTCATTTACAAGTGTTTTAGATGTGTTGTTATTTTATGCATTGCTTAGACAGATAAATATCCCAACCAGTAATGTAAAGTTATGAGTTCAACATTAATGACAGTAGTTAAAATTGCTACAATTAATTGCTTCAATATTTAGGGCCTTAATTATATATATACATTATAAATGTATATGTTATTGTAAGAAGACAAACATTTAGGCCCTTACTGCTAAATATCTCAAGTTGCTTCATTATAATAAGCTTTTTTTTTTTTTTTTGAAATTATAATAAGCTATATTAATTCATAAATACTCTGAGCTAAGGAATTCACATTTCTTAGGTTTTCAGCAAATGAAAATTAGACCGTCCCTAGTTTTTAATGTTCAACTGATATGTTAAAATTAAAACGTCTGCCGTCTTCTATTAATAGTTATGTTCTCGGTACTGTTATTCAGTATAAAAAAAAAATTTTAAAAATTAAAAATTAGAGAGATATATGTCCGGGCCTCAATGTAAAGCATGGAACACTCAAGCCCAAACGTTACGTTCTGTTGTTCTGTAGACTCCAAACTATGCCCCATCAGAGATGACAAATTATTAGTATTTTCGTTGTCGTATATGGAGTCAAGATTTTATTTAGCGGAATAAACTAAAAAAGTGAAAAATATTTATAATCCATAACATATCAAATTTCATTACTATTAATTAGTTTGATGCACCTACCATAAATGCATATTCAATTTGTCGAATTTTTTGATACATAACGTATCTATTATTCTCTCTAGAGTTTAATATAAAGAAAAATAGAACCTATTTATGAAAAAAAAAAAAAATTAGTAGTTGAGACTTGAGAGTATTTAAGTGGGGACATATTTGCAATAGAAAATACTTTAAAAAGGACAAATTAGAGAAAAACACATAAGTAGTAAAGAAGACTCTTAAATAGAGACACATTTATTTCTAAAATTTTATATTAAGAGATATATATGAAAAACTACAAATAAAAAAACAATACTTAATGTGTGTGTGTGTGTATATATATATTTCTTTACTTGGATCCGCCGTGTGTTAAAGCACTACCAAAACTAAATTTCGTCTTTCAATAAAAGGGTGATTCAATTGAGATCACCCTCTTTACTCTCCACCCCCTCTTAATTACACATTCTTTTTCTAATTTTGAAATGATTAAATTACTTATTAAACACCTCCTGTAAATTCCAAAACTATCCTTCTATATAGGACAAATTTTTTTTCACAATAACATATTTAAACCCTGTTTTATTTTTATTTACTCTTATATTTCACGTTTCTCAATCTCTTTATTATTATTATTATTATTATTATTATTTGAAGCTTTAGGCGTGGACCCTTTTTTTTATAGTAAGAAATTTGTAAATAAAATAAGTATTGAATTTTTTTTTGTTGAATTAAGTATATCTGTTATAATATTTACCGGCGTAACTTTAAAACTAAAATTTGAAAAAAGAGTGTGGGAAAGCAACAAAAATCCTCAAAAGTAAATAAGCCTTCTTTGGTTATTAAATACTTTTGTGGTTTGCCCTTTCTTATTCTCTTCTTCTTCTTCTTTTTTTTTTTTTTTTTTTTGGTAAACTTCTTTTTTTTAATTATTAAGTTGATAAATATACTAATAAACTGTAAATCTGCTATTTTTTTTATTAACAACTGGAATTATGTAAGGCTTCATGTTTGCACACACAAAAAAAAAAAAAAAAAAAAGATGCAACAAAAAAATTGAGAGGGAGATAGTGAAAAGTTAATATTAAAGTAAATAAAAATAACATGGGGTGTAAAAAATATATTTGAATTAATGAAGTAGTATTTATTTTATAAATTAAAGTAGATGTAGTTTTGAAATACAAAGAATGTGTAGTGAGTAAATTTAACCATTTATCAACAAAAAAAAAAGTAAATTTAACCATTTTAAAATTAAGAGGGGTGTGTATTTAAAAGGGGGTGTGGAGACTGATTAGAGCTATTTAGAACCACTTTTACTAAAATCATATTATACTAACATATATAATATAGATATACATACACACATATTATTTATTTTTTTACCATTTTATTTATTTATTTTTCTAGTATATTTTCAAGTGCCATCTTGTCGGTGCCAAGACAACGGCCCGCAGCATCCTCTTCATTCGTGGGCCCAAAAACATGTTACTTTTCAGGCTTGTGGCCCGAAATGTCTTTGTTACTATTATTTGTTTGTTGAACAACCTGTGAGAACCAGGGAAGGGCTTTATTTTATTTTATTTTATTTTATTTTATTTTATTCCTGAATAATGAAGGAAGAAAGGGATTAATTCCATCGACAGCATCCCACTTTCTTTATTATCCTTTTTTTTTTTTTTTTAATAAATGGTTCTTTTGAGTTGGTTTAGCGTACAGCAAGAATGGAGTTGAAATCTCAAGGAAAAAGAAAGGGAAAAAGTGTGCAAATGAAATATTATTGAAATTCCATCTCTTCATTTTTCAGTAAAATAAGCCGAGTGGTATTTGTTTACGGTCACATTACACTCTAGCTTTTCTCTCACGTGAAAAAGAACAAAAAAATAAATAAATACCACAAAAAGATTTATAAAAATTCATCTCAATTAAAGCATTTCACAATATTTTAAACTAAGTGGGGTTGTGAGCTCATTTCCTTGCCTTTCTCCTCCTCGACGTCAAGCATTCTGACGTCAAGGAATTTTCCTCTATGTCTTCTCCTATTGGGTGAGGGGTTTTCCTTTTGTACGCTGATAAGTTTTCTCGTTCATGGCGTAACGGTATTTTTATAGCATGATAACACTTAGTCTCTAGCGTCTATATCATAATTTTCAGATTTGTTATTCTTAATTTTCTGATTCATCGATCTTCTCTCTTTTTTCTATTTATCTTATTTTCTAAATTTAAGTTATTTAATAATCTGATCCTATATGTTAAATACTAAAAATATTTACACAATTCACTTAAAATATCAAAATTAGTAGAAAAATAGCTACACATAAAAAAAATAAAAAAAATAAAAAGAGGCAACAACAGCTCTGAACTGATTCGTCACCTGTTGATTACAGATAACTTTTAAGAAATCACCCAAAAAAAAAAAAGGAGCTTTTAAGGATCGACTGGCAGTTATAATGCTAATAAAAGCATCAGACAACGAATTGCGTAGTAAAATGACATTTATGGTCCGGACTTGGGGAGAAGAGGAAAAGGACTACGGAGTTTACGATTGTCGTGCTCTAAAATTTTTTTATTATGGTTGTAATGTGGGTCTAAAATTATTGTTTCGGTAGATATTTTGTATTTTTTTTTTTTCCAAAGTTTCCAAAAGCATAATTTTAAATGTTTGATAAACTATAAACAAAATTATTGTGGAGACATATTATGAAAAAAATAAACATAACTTTTAATTAAATAAATAATATTTGGGATTTAGATTTGAGGTAAATATCCCTTTTAGAAAAGTTTTTAAACAAATGATTGAAATTAGTTAAATCTTAAAATAATCAATTAATTTTGACAAATAGTTAATCATTTATTGACCACATGATATGGTTAATTTAGTTAATCATAATCAATCATTGATAGACGGTGATATGAATAATCAATTTTCATGATTAATCATTGAATAACAATGATCAATAATTGATTGAAATGATTAACCATAATATAATAATATCTAAGCCCAAACCCATTGTAGAGGTGGCCGTTACCAAAGAAGACGAGTAGTTTAGGCGTCCTCTCTCTCTCTCCAACCGCAGACATGGTCATTGCCGAAGAAGACAAGGAGCTCCGGTGCCGATGACCATGATTTCAATGGAGAAGATAACATCGGGGCACCACTAGAGGTTGCGATTATGATTGATAATCAGGTGTCTGTTGCTCGCCTCCAAGGTCATCTCTATCGACCATTGCTATCGACGCTGCCGCTACCGTCACCGTCTGATCCCAAGATTACCGATTGCAAGAGAAATTGCAAAATTTCACGGGGAACAAATAGATTGATTGATCAAAAAATAGCCAATGAGCCTTTAAAAATAATTATAAAAAAAAGGTTTATCTATTAAATTTGGTGTCCTAATTTCTCTATATATTCTAGTACACGTATAAAAAAGTTTTAATGCATAAGGATTTTCTAAAAGATAGAAAGGCAACATTTTATAAAATTTGCTCAATATAATTATAATAGTAAAATTATATAGAAAAAATCAATGTTAAAATAGATAATAGATTTATAATTTATTGTGTTAATGAAAGAATTAGAAATTACTTTTTGAAATGAAAGAAACTATAATTTAAAATTTGCGTTTTTAATTAATTTAATTGTTATGTAGAAAAATAGAATGGGGATATTAGATATTATATTTAATCATTAAAGATATTTTAGAAATTTGTACAATGATAAAAGAAGCAACTATGTAAAAATAACATTTGATTTGATTCTCAAATTCTACTGTATTAACAGGGCTTACCAAAACATTGATAATCTCTTAATAATCTGAAAGCAAACAAGCCTGATTTTTTATTTTACGGCACGCGGTTGAAACGTAACAATTTTTTGTATTGATCCTTGCAAAGAAATAATACTTTGTTTGGATGTACCAATGAAATTGGGGTATTTCAATATACATTAATATTTCATATTTAATTATTGCATTCAAAGATAATGTATATTTGGATTGTTTACTTTTAAATGGTCATTTAATGGGTGTTAGTAAGAGAGCGAGTTTATGATGATTAGTTAAAATAAATAGAAAAAAAAAAAGATAAATCATAAAATAAATAAAGATGTATTCAAATATTTTAAAAATAACCAAATAGATATTATATTGCATTAAAATTGAAATTGTGATCAAGTGAAGCACAAGAAATAGGACTTGGAAAACACATATTACTCCCTCCGTGCCTCTCTTTCTCTCGTGCGCTAGCATTTATGTTGTTCGACTCTAAGATGATGGTTTTAGTAAGAAGGATGTCTTTATGGTTGGAGGGAATGCATTTTGTCTATTTGATCTTGTTATTTTGCTTGTCAGTAAAGGTATTGTCTATGGTATTCGGGGTTTTTATATTTATTTGTTTAAAATGAAGGACATTATTTTTGCTTTACGTTTTGTTAGTATTTTTTTTATAATAATGGAGGTGATATTCCCATGATCTCATATTATTTGTATGTCCAATCCGTTATAGTTAGTTCTATGTCGTGTTGGGGGTGACATTTTTATTATAGATCCCTTGGTCTCGATTGATCAAAGTTTTCATGAGAGGGATGTCTTCATGGTCAGAGGGGATGTATTTTGATCTATTTGATCGTTTTAATTTGCATGTCACCAATGTTATTGCCTATGGTATTCGGGGTTTTATAGTTATTTGTTTAAAATGAATATGACATTATTTTCGCCTTATGTTTTCTTAATATATTTTTATGCTTATTTTATAATAATGGAGATGATCTTCTCATGTTCTCATGTGTTTGTGTGTCTAATCCATCATAGTTAGTTCTATGTAGTGTTGGGGTGACATTTTAATTATAGGTTCTTGATCTCGATCGATTGAAGTTTTTCATCGATTGTTATGGTGTTGTGGAAAGAGTTATATGTGTGTTTAATGATTGATGTGTATTTTCGATTTCCTATCATTGAATTTTCGATGCATGCTTTACCTCTTTATATGTTTCATTAGAATTATTGAAAGAATTTATCTCTAATTAGGATTAAGTTTTTTTACGTGATAAAGTCATTAAAAATATTGATGTTTATATTTTTGTTAATTTAAAATATAGTTGTCCTTTTAAAAAAAAAAGAATGGGACTTGGGATGCCAAAAATAAGCAGTACAGAGCACGCTACCGAGGCAGCATAGCACCTAGGACCCACATCTTTTGGCAGTGGGCTGTATTCCCAAACACGAGTTTACAATCTCCTAAATCAAGCCAATCTAAAAAAGTCAGAGCATCCAACGTGGCTAATCTTTATTGGGTAGTTACAACCAAAGCTAGGCCCCGCTCTAAGTAATATCCAGCTGTATCAACTTTTCTCTTTTTTTTTTCCTTTTTTAAACACCCCTACAAAAATTAAGATTTGTTTAAATTTATATTTATTTTAAATTAAATTATATTTTTTTATTATATTTTTTGTTTTTTTAATTTTTTTTTATCATTTTTAAAAATATCAATAAAAATTATTATTTAAATATAAAAATCTCAACTCAACTCAAACTTAACTCATTCACCCAACACTACCAAAAGAGTTCATACATATGATTGACTTGTGGACTTAAGCGCGTAATTATGCCCGCAATCAAGGTAAGATTAGTGGGAAAGATGAGGGGTCCGTAAAATCGTTACTTTGAGACCACACGCACCTAATCAAATCGTATTGTGGGCCCCAGCAAGAAGTGTCAGACGCCACATTAACGGTAGAGTTTTGTTAGATTCTCCCGTTCCGGTGTGGCCCCACGTGGCCCGAACCTTGCTTCCTCTTCATACCTTGAATGATCCAACGGCTACTTATGGGCCCACTTTAAAGTGGGTCCCAATCATAATATTCCTACGGTCCAGATTAACCCCCGTTTGTGACCGTTGATGAATGCGATGATGAGGCTTCTTCAGCGGCCTATATATTTACTCCTTTCAACCTTTCTCACCTCCGTCTCTCCCTCTCTCTCTCTATATATATACGATTCTTTCACTTTCTCTCTCTAGCTCAGAGCGAAGCGATGGATAGGAAAGGCGCAATCGTTGTGGCATTGATCTGCATTGTCGTCGCAGGCGTTGGAGGCCAATCACCTTCCGCCTCGCCGACGAAGAGTCCAGCGACTCCAGCCGCTACTGCGCCAGCCACCTCCCCAGCCGCCGCGCCTACCAAGCCAAAGTCTCCTGCTCCAGTCGCGTCTCCTACTGCGACTCCTCCGGCTTCTACTCCAGTCTCCGCTCCACCGAAACCAGCTGCTCCGGCTTTGGCTCCGGTGGCCACGCCGCCAGCCTCCACGCCCCCGGCGGCTGCTCCAGTGAGCTCTCCTCCGGCTCAGGTGCCCGTGAGCTCCCCTCCAGCTCCCGTTCCAGTCAGCTCCCCGCCGGAGAAAACTCCTCCCATCCCTGCGCCGACAACGAGCTCTCCTCCGGCTCCGGTCGAAGCGCCAGTCGCCGAAGTTCCGGCTCCGGCTCCAGCGAAGAGTAAGAAGAGTAAGCAGCACAAGTCGTCGGCTCCTGCTCCGGCTCCAGAGCTGCTCGGCCCACCTGCGCCGCCGGCTGAAGCTCCCGGACCGAGCTCGGACGCTACATCGCCTGGACCGTCGTCCTTGCCCGACGAGGTACGTTTCGTTTCGTTTCGTTTCGTTTCTACGTTTTTTTTGTCCGACCAACTCATCGGTGGCGCAATGCGCTTCCAGATCTGAAACGTCGGCTCACGGTAGTGAGATCTGATTAGGTTTGCTAAAATGAACTGAGCTCCGCTCTTGGTCAGTACGGGCAGTGTCTGGTCTTTAGTTTCTGGAGCTCAGGACCGAGGGCAGTGTTGTCTCCGTATTGGTACTTCTGGTAAAAGAAATTAAAGAAAGCAAAAACTCTAAACCCTTCTCTTACGCGCAATCACGAGCGTGTGTACACCGCCGCTCGGAAATCACCAGATCCAGGGATTTCGTGATAACACGCGCCGCCAAGGGTTTTGTGGGTTAGATTAAAAGCATAGAAATAGTTAATTGTTCCCACTGCGGTTTTTACCCAAAGCATTGTCAGAATGTCATTATTTGATTCACACGCTTTTGGTAGATGAGAGCAATAACTGCTGTCAAAATTTCTATAAAAATAATAAAACTCCGATTAAACGAGATAATTAAAATTAGTTGGTGTAATTTAAAAAAAAAAGACAAAAGAGGAAAAACATTTTTCTGCAAATATTTGAGGTAAAAAATTTATTTATGGCAAATAATAAATTTATTTTATAAATAATTTTGTTTATTAATATTTATTATAAATAGGATAAAGTTATCATAAAATTTATTTAATATATATTATTGATATAATTTTTTTAAAATTATTAAAATATAATTAAATGATTAAAATATTATTTATATATAATTATTATCTTATATTATTATATATTAATAAATAAAAATAAAAAAAATCATCTATTCTCTTCCTGACGTCAGTGACTTCTCCATTCACGCTCGCGATGGACCCTAGACCAGATCTGCCCTCCTCAACACAAACCAGACGACTCTCTCCCTACCCCCCTCCGACCCCCTTGGTTCCGACCTCGACCATATGAATTTTTAATTTTTTATTAATTTTTTAATCAAATATTATTGGATAATAAAGAATATGATAATTATCATATATAATTAATATATCAATCATTTGATTATATCCGAACTGTTTAAAAATAAAATTTATATAAAAGATATTTTATTATAATTTTATTTTTATAACTATATCTCAAATATTTTAAAATATGTTATTTATAGACAGATATTTATTATTTAAAAAGTGTTGTTTTTTTAAACCTTTATATGAAAAATATTGATTATTTTTTCGGATCCAAATCTTGCAGAGTGGAGCAGTAGCGATCGGCGGTGTGCACAAGTTGGTGGGAGGCATTGCATTGGGATGGGCGGTGCTCGCTTTGATCCTCTAGAGAAAGATTCACTACTTCCATATTATTAGTCGTTATTATTTTAATCTTCTTTTTTTTTTTTTCCCCCTCATGTTGTTCTCTACTGGTGAACTTTAGTTTATTCAATATATTTAATTCACCATTTGTTTTTCTATAAACTCAATGGTGGAATTGATTCGTTTTTGGGATTTTTCCACACAACATATTTGCTTCTATTCTTTTTTCGGAAGAGACTTGTGAGTGAGAAGAGTGTGAAGGGGGAAAAAAAAAATAAGAGAGAAAAAAATTTGTTCTTAGTTTTGTATTGAATTTGTTGTTACTTTTTTTTTTTTTTTTTTGTGGATTATTATTATTATTCTTATCTGGGTACAGCTGGCATTATTATCTGGGTTTGGGTTACTTTCGACCATTAGCGCAATCCTGTTTCATTTTAGGTTACATATACTATTCTTGTCTTGTTGTTAAAAGCGCAAAAATCCGAACCAACTAATCTATGTAAAATACGAAGGACGGACAAAAGATGGAGTTCATTATTGTCCCAACAAGATGCAAAAAAAGAGCAAAATGTTCCTGATCATGTAATTGGTGTTTTACTGCATTTGGCCGTATGCCATAGGAAGTTACATATTTTCCTCATTACCATACTGTCTGTGAAACAGTTTTTATTTGTCAAATTTTAACGGAATAAGAAAAGTACAATAAACTAACAAAATTTGATTCAAAAAAGCATATGTTTTAGAACCAAGTAAGCCAAAACTGTCTCAAAAAATCAAAGAAAAAAACAGAATTATCACGGCCCTAACAAAATGGATATATATATTTAAAAAAAAAAGTATAATAAATGGAAGACAAGTAGCTGTTGGGAAATTGCAATGCATTAAATTCAATTCAAATTGAAATTGCAATGCATAAATGACTACAAGTGGAAAAAAAAAATTGTTTTGTTTTAACTAACTTTAAAGTGGGATGTGTTTGTTGAGTGAATATGAGACTTTTATCCTCAATGGTAACTGCTAAGAGTTACTTTTTTCCCATGAAATAAAAATTAGGTATATCATTTAACTTTTCTTGGTGCATATCATAAAAATTGTCAGTCCTTTTAAAAGACATTAGATACTTAATATTGCAAATAATAATAATGCAATTGTAAACATAATCTAGTACTAATAATATATTTTTCTATATTAAAATTATGTAGAATATGAATCCCTCACTTTTAACTTCAAAAATAATAATCATAATAATTTGTTTTAGGTAAACTTTGAAATCCAAATACAGTTGCTTACTCCATGTGCCTAATCCTAAAGCAAATAATATCATCCTTTACAGACAAAAGAACTACAAATGATATAGCCATTCATGTCTCCGCGGGCTACGGGGTCCTGTTTTAGTTAAAGAATCATATTTTCCTAGAACAAAATCATTAAATTAATAGACAGATTCTTTAATATTATTATTATTGCATGGAATAATAGACTTTACTACAAATCAAAGTTCCATCAACGAACAGTGCAGAAAAGAAATCATTATCTTGTGAGTATACAGTGCGAAAAAGAGGCATATGTGTCCTAAGCTGAGTTACCATTGCAAGAAGCAAAACACTAGCAAAAGCCACCAAGAAAGAATCTGTTTAGCTAGCATTTACTAGTCTTTCTACTTTCACCATTAATACCCTTTCTGTAGGGCTTGGCTTTTAAATATTAAAATATGAAACTTCAGTAAGACGGTCATATCGATTCGATAGATATAATTATTAATTAATTTACATGTAATTTTATATAAATTTATGAATAATATATTGTATTTTATAACTACTAACACGTATCAACTGAAAATTTTACATAATTGATATTAGTGTTACACATTATGAATTATAAGATCGCTAGATTAAAAGCGTTATCAAATACTAGATTTGTATTAATTTTTGATAATTTAGTATAATTTTTTTTGTATGATTTTAACCAGATTAAATATTTAGAAATACGCATTATCGATAAAGATATTATGTTACATAAAAAACTCTCCATTTATAATCCAGAATAAAGAGGGAGACACATGGCATTGGGATTTCAATTGCTTTTGAGTCAAGTTTTTTCTTTATTCTTTATCTTTGTTTTCTTGTTTAAGTCTCTCAAGGTATAACTTCAGCTGGGGGCAAAAATATCAAACTGACCTGTCCAATACCAATCCCTTTTGTGCTTTTACGTTGTTCCTTTCGTTCTTTCTTTTTGAGGGTGTGATATAAATAACTGCACTCGTTGACAGAAAGACTTAACGCTTCTCTAAGTTGAAATTTTTGAAGTTTGTGATTTTTTTTTTTCTTTTTTTGGTGTGAAAATAGTAACACTACTTGCTGTCTACTTAGCCTGTAGTGTCAATAATACGGATTGTATTGCCGTAAATGGGCTGGATTGGGTCATGGTCTCATGGACCAAATACAACCAGACAATCAAACAAGCCCAAAAATAACGGACTACGTGTTGGCCCCACTGCAACAAAAGAGGGATTTTTTTTTTTTTTTAATTTGAATGAAACAAAGGAGGGATTTTATGACATTGAAAAAAGAGTGATTATATTTAAAAAAAATGAATAATTATATTTACACCCACAAAACTTATGAAAGGATGTCTATTGAGATCACTCAATCTATTTTTCTCACTCTATTTCTTAAATTATCCATCAATTAAAATTTAAATAACAATTTTTACTTATTACACATCTTTTATTGTTCCACAATAATTCCTACAATTTTATTATATTTTTAATCCTTTTTGTGCACCCACCAACCGACAAATAACCTCATTTTTTAAACAATCCTTTTTTCTCATTTACTGTATCCCTAAGTGAACTTACATTAAAACCTTTGAAATATCATGCTTACATTAAAACCTTTTAAATATCATGCATACTCCAGTCCCCGCGTATACTATAAATAGAAATAATATTTTTCTTTTCTTAAAAAAAAAAAACCCACCATTTTAATTTGAACTTTTATTTATTACTTATGTACGCCTGCTTAAATATAAATATAACTAAGTTACAATTTTACTCTATTTTCACCTAACAATAAAATAATAACTCCACCTTTTACGCAATCGTTCATGTTTGCAGTCCTTTGTTTCTCCCGCTACTCTTCTTCTTCTAATTCTCCTCTACCCTTTCTTCTCCACACATTTCTTCTTCTATCCCACGCTCTTCTTTTCTTTTGTGTGTTTTCTAGAATTCCCATATTTCTTCCTCACATAGTAACATGTATCTATAATTTTAAATGGAATGATGTTTGTAGGATTAATAAATTGGTTTTTTTTTTTTTGTGTCTATAAAATCATTTAAACATAAATATTTGAACTGTCATTTGAACTACGTTAAGATATTTGCACTTGAAATTGAATAAGTTAAACATAAATATTTTGAACAAAAACATTTGAATGTGTATTTAAAAGGATATTGGAAATAATTGTTCAAATGGCAAAAAATCTTATAACTAAAATCCAAAAAATATTAATAATGGAAAAATAGTAATTAAAATGGGAATATTGTTCATGAAGAATTTTTTTTAGACAGGGTGGTTTTGGATTTTGAACTTTAAAGGTTGTTTTACCATTCTAATGGTATATTTTAAAATTTAAAAGTTAAACACCTTTCAAATGGCCCGTCATAATAGAATATTTCAAACGTTGAGAAATAAACGCATATTTAAATGATTATTTAATTTGACCATTTCCGTGATCATATCTCTCTCTCATGACAATCAAGACCAGATCGAGTAGCAATCTTATGGATTTGTCGAACTTGACTTGATTTCTTCATTTTCTTTTGCACGTGATTGGATTTTGGAGATGGATTATGTGCTTCAAGGCCAAGTGACTTTGTTGTTTAATTCTAAAATCTTCCGTGAAGCATGCTATTTTATTCTTATGTTTTTTATCTGGCTGTGTAGTGGTGAAGTTAGAAATTTTAGTTAGAAGGTCTAATAACTACAATAAATATTTTGTCAACAAAAATAGTTGTTAAATACTATGATCGCCTCTGATATGTAAACTAGTGCAAAATAATAATAATAATAATAATAATAATAATAAATTAATAAATAAATAAAGCAAGCAAAAAAAAATCAGAGAGATAGAGAAAAAAAAACAAATAGATTTACATAATAATAATTCCAAGTTATTAAAGGGAAAAGATATTCCTAAGTGCTTAAGGGTATTAGTTGAACTTTGGTTTAGAAGTAATATATTTTTAATTTTTGAGGGGGAATAAATATTTTCTCTCAAGTTTCTAACAGGGGCTTCCAATATAAAAAAATAATAATACTTTGTGGGGTGGGTGGTTAAGGCTTTAGTAGCTATGTCTCTGAGAGTGTCTTTGGTATGAAAGAAAAGTGGAAGGAGAAGGATGTAATGATTTAGTGGAATAATTTTGACATTCATGATTGTTTAATATGAAAGAAGAAAAGAATTAATAAATTAAAGGAGATTCCAAATCATTCAAAATAACCCAATTTTAATCTCTCCTGAATTAAGTAGATTGTTAGAGGGATTGCATACTAAAACATCATAAGAAAAAGGACCACTCCATCCTCTCTCGTTTGCCTTATCTAAGCAATCTGTCATCTCCTTCCTACCAAATATATCCTAAGAGTGTGTATCCCCTCCATTCTTTATATTTATGGATTTGGTTTTCTTATTCTCTGATGATGGTGTATATTGGGTATCATATAAACACTTAGGGTGTGTTTGTTAGGAAGGAAAGATTGATAGATCACATAGGTAAGTGAAATGATGAAGGACAGAAAGAGAGATCATATCTCCTACGATGTTTGGTATGCAATTCCTCCAATAATCTCTCCAATTTAGAAGGAATCAAAATTATGATGTTTTGAGGATTTAGAGTCCCTCTCCTACTCCCTTCATTCTATTTTTCTCTTATCCAAATAATCATAAATGTCAAATTTCTTTCACTAATTTCCCGACCATCTCTTTCCCTCCCTTGGAGCACACTTCTAGTTGCAAATATAACTTCAGGTACATAAAATGAACAGGAACATATCCAGGATTTTTTTTTTTTACAAGAAGTGACAGGTTTTTATCCGAATATATATATATATATATATATATATTTGTCTTGTTTTGTTTTTTATTTTCTAATTTGGTGCTCTTTTATATATGAATTTCGACAATTAATATGGTGGATTTTAGTAATTATTATACCAAATTTTCAACCATGAACAAACGTAATCAATCATATTACTCTCCGAACAACAGAATCGGAGACAATCGATCTTCTTTTTTGGGTTGACAATGAAAAATAATCTACCAAAGTATTTGTTGAAAATGAAAAATATTCTAATAAATTATCCAAAATAATATATTATAATACTCTTTGACGATCAACACTGGTAATCGAAAACCATCGATAGTTAATGTTGATTCCAACACTATCTTGGTAATATATTAGATTAGTTCTTGATAAACTATTAGAATAGTTAATAATGTTATGGATACCAACTCTAGTATCAACATTTAACACTAATCTACATGACAGTGAGTTGTCTATCTTCATTGATAGATACAATTTGAACTATATATATCATAATTAATTTGAATGTAAATTATTATTTTTTTTAAATAAAAGGTTGCTTCATTAAGATTGACAATCAAGAAAAACAACATTAGAGACTATATCAAAATAAGGTACAAGATGGGCTACCGTATTTGCAGACCCGTGAACATGGGTTACTAGAGGGTGCTACAGAAGAGTTAACAGGCCATGAATATCTTCTATATCATCACAGGACATTCAACTGAGAGATCCGACTCATCATAGACATCAACCGTCAAAACTGCACCGTTCAGCTCCATAACGAGCCTCTCAACCCTTCACGAAGGGCCAAGAACTCGGCTAGTAAAGGAGTAAAATTGGCATGTAACGCCTTGGACAAAACTCGACACACTAGCCCCTGATCCCCACGAATTGCACTGCACCAACTCCAACATGATCTGAGTTAGGTAGCACCGCCGTATCCATATTCAATTGAAAAGAACCAGCAAACGGTACTGGTTTCCACACCTCCGAGGTCAAGAGTAGACGGTAGTGATCTTCAAAATTATTCACCATAATCAGCAAGTCCGAGATTAAAGATGCTTTGAGAATCACTTCCAATCGACCCCCAATGGACCACCTTATTTCTTATAATCCATAGCTTCCGCACATATTCGTGCACACAATCAATTCATCGGCCATTAAAGGAAGCCATAGTCGGGATAATACCATGGAAAAGCACGCCAAATGAAAAGTTAAAACTTTAGATTCCATAACTTTTTTCCTCCATTGCACATCGGCATTTTTGTAGGAGGAGGAAAGTGGCCTAGAGTCCAATAAAAACTTGTAGGTCCCTTTAGCATCAAAGTGCCAAATCCACGTGTCGCCACTACTGCCGTTACCCCAAAGGAACGCTACTTCTAATTGGCCAAAGCACCCGATTGAGCTTCTCTGCATCCCAACTCCGATCCCCACTCACTATCAAATCAGAGACCAATAACTGGCGATCAGCCTCGGCATGGGCAGTAACAGGCCAAAAAGACACGAGTAGATCAACCATCTCCAATAATTTGGATGTAAATTATTAATTGGCTATATATATAATATTGCAACCATTTAAATTATTATCATTTTTGTTAAAAACAACCATTTAAAATAATATTTTTAGTATAATATAGCTTTTTTAAATGATTTAATGATTGGCAACTGTATCTGATAACAGGACTCTCACCGCAAATTTTTTTCCCACTGTTTCTATTTCCATTAATTTAGCTTTTTTATAAGTCAACTCAAAGAGATAAAATTTGAGATATGTAGTCATTAGCCGAAATCTACAAGTTAATATCATCATCATCATCATTATTATATTATTTTACTAATCTGTCGTTATTATTATTTGGATAAGCAACTTGTTTCCTCCCGTGGATTCAGTATGGAGGAAATTTCCCTATGAATTTTTTTTTAGGTAAATTAATTGTTTGGTTAATATTCTTTTCATAAAATTTCAATTTGATCCTCAATTTTTTTTTAACAGATAAAGGATTCTCAAATTTTTTTAAAAGGTGTAATTTGATCATTTTTGCTAACAAATGTTAAAAATTCAATACAACATGTCACATGAATCACACGTGATTTACTATTTAAAAGTAATTAAGAAAATAGATTTACAAGATTTCACTTACATGTGTCATACACATGAACTATTTCATTTGATTTCTAACATTTGTTAGTAAAAAATGATCAAATTGTACATATTTAAAGAGCTTAAGAACCTTTTAACTACAAAAAATATTGGATGTCAAGCATGTGTTTGGGACGTAAGCTTGAGTTAAAAAATTTAAGTTGGAGATGAGTTATGAGTTTGACTTATTAGAGTTAAAAAAGTGTTAAAACTTAAAATTTTTTATCTAAAAATATGAATATGGATCATATTTTATTTATCTTAAAATTCTATACAATTCAACAAAAAAAAATATAATTTAGATTTATATATAAAAAATTATAGATTTAAAATTTAAGTTTTTAAGTTATAATTATAACTGTGAATAATAAAATTGAATTGACTATCCAAAAGAGAATAAATATTAAGTCTTCGTTTGATAAATTAGTTGAAGATGAAAATTTTAAATTAAAATTTATTAAATTTAAAAAATAAAAATAAAAATTAATCTAAAAAATATAATTTAATTAAGTTAAACTTAAATACCAACAACAGAGTACTTCAAACAAAGTCACGAAACACATGCTACATCACAATATAAATTTATCCAAAAATTTACCTCTCGGAGTCTGAATACCTTTTTTTAATAATTTAAACCCCCGTAAATGTCATGAGAAACTGACGCGTCAACGTGTCGTTTTTGAAGAGGCGGGTCTGCCAAACATGTGTGGACAGTGGTAGACTTACAAAATAGGATTTTCATTCATTTCTCTTTGGGTAGAAAAACGACAGGAATTAAGACTGAAGGACTCTCCATTTCCACGATTTAAATGGAAACTTTATTGGTAGGTTTGATTTAAATGGAATCTGAAGGCTCATGTTTATCTCTAAGCACGTGTTTCAGACATTTAAAAAATAATAAAAGAAAACGTAACTGTTTGTTTTACCGTACACTCTTCAACCTGGTTATGTCTTTATAAAAGTACAATTCTGTACGCTGCAAAGTCTCCGGTTCTTCTTGTTCTATTTTTGTTGCTTTGGTTTAGCTGTGGAGCCGAACATAACCCAAAGAACGAAAGCAGGTAAACAGAGAATAAAACACGACAAAGAAACAAGCCACGCCAATGAATTTTCTCACCTTAGAAGATCGGTATGCTTTTCTTTTCTTTCCCCCCCCCTTTTTTTTTTTGGGTCTTTGTAAACTCTGTTCTTGCTCTTGTTGCTTTTGGGTAGGATTTTTTTTTTTTGAGATATAAAATATTTTTTAAGATAATTCTCTTTCTTTCTTTCTGGTGTCTAATATTATAAGGCTCTCTTTTTTCTTGGTTGCGAATCATAAAGGGTAATTTTTTTGCTGACTTTTTTCTAAACAAATTACTTGATTAATATCTTTCCCTCAATTCCTTTATGCAAGATCAAAAGATTTTTTTGTCTTCTCTCCTTTTTT
Organism: Ficus hispida; assembly: GCA_025413025.1. Taxonomy (NCBI): domain Eukaryota; kingdom Viridiplantae; phylum Streptophyta; class Magnoliopsida; order Rosales; family Moraceae; genus Ficus; species Ficus hispida. The sequence goes on from CM046365.1 coordinate 6,711,296, forward strand.
GGGTTTCCATTTCTTTTGGATTTATTATTATGCAATAGGATTTTAAATCATTTTATTATGGAATAATATTATTTCTAGCATTTGCTTCATGAAAAGTGCAAAGAGATAAGTGACGATATTAGTCAATCAGGACAACCGTTCCGTATTAATGATTACTATGGCTTTGAACAGGGCTGTAAGATTCAACAATGGGGGTATTTATTCACTTTTATTTTTATTTTTATTTTTGTAGAAATATTTTCTGTGGCTTGAGGCATGCTCTATTTTGGTTTATAAAAATTACAAAGTACTTGCCAATAATTTCTGTTCGTTCCTTTTTTTTTTTTTTTTTTTTTCCCTCTCTGTATAGGTATCTTAGTTCCTGCAAGAAGCATGATGTGCTACCAAACTCAGCTGTACAATCATGGTTTTCTAAGGTCTTTCATAGAACTTTAAACCATATAGAGATTTTATTTCAACCGGCGGATTAAAAAAAGAAAAAAAGAAAAAAGACCAATTTGTTACTAATACAACCTTGACAGATTGAATTGCATTTTTTTTTTAACAACTATTCAGGTCAAAATTCGGAGACCACAGAATGACAAGTTTAGTGTAGCCATTTCACTGGACCAGCTAAAAGATGAAGATATTTCCCCACTAGTAGATGTACTAATGGACAGTGAGGGCTATGAGATTTCAGCAGTTGATATTCTTCATGAATCGCATTGTGTATTGAGCGACGACTACCTTATTGCTTTCATGCGTTCAATCGATTTGAAGCTTCGATTTGTTGATCTCCACGAGCTCTCGTCGAGGAAGCAGCCTTTGCGGTTTGTACTAGAAAATTTAAGATGCATTGTGTCAGTGTCTTTTATATCTATCAGCTCTTCTAAACAATTCATATCCTTAATATTGTTCTTCTTCATCTTTGGTCTAGAATCTGTTAATGAAGTGCACGTGTTTGTTGTGTTAAGGAAATTGTTCGACGTTCTTTTTAACTTCTCGACTGATTTAGTTTGCCTTAGTGTTCTATACCAGGGTGGATTGGCGTGCCAAGTCCTTAACTTAAGGTCGAATCAAATCAAAAAGCTCAACATGGCTGGAAGATTCATTAGTCTACACACCCTCAATCTGGATTTTTGCACTTCACTCACTAATTTGCAGCAAGACTGCTTCTCTTGCATGCCCAATTTGTTGCGTCTCTCGATTTGTGAGACGAGAATCACCAATCTCTGGACTACTTCTGCCGCCTTGACGAAACTTCCTTCGTTGAAGGAATTGCGTTTCCAGAATTGCTTGTGTTGCAAGGATACCGGTCTATGTCCATCGTATCGTGAGAGAACAAATTTCGAAATAGATCTACAGGAAATTTCGATGGCTCTGCCTGATCTGGATGGAGAGGAAAAATTGAAAAATGAGGTGAGAAAACTACTTAGCGTAAGATTCGATATAATTTAAACATTGAAAAAACCTGGATATAAGTTTTACTTCTTTTCGAAAACTGCAGATTCGAGGAAAAGAAGATTTTCTTGTGAATTGGACAGCAAGGAAGTATATATCTCATCATCCTTCGCCCATATGTTTCGAGAAACATTATAGGGAATACATGGTTGCTTCATTGTCTGTTTTAGAGGTTTTAGATAATTTGCCCGTTACAAAGATTGAAAGAGTGACGGCCAAGACTATCTGCGGAAAAAAGTTTGAGTACTTGCCTTACAAAAGACGGAAAAAAGAAAGTGTTGTTAGTATTTTACATAAGCGAGAAACGGGAGCAAGTAAGACAAATTCCCCAAAAAAATCAAGCCCGAAACATTTGTACCCTTATCATGATAATCCGTTGTTCTTCTCGCGGTCTCTTTGTGCTGCCAAATTCGGGTCTTCTGAATGGCCACTCTTGCATCCAGTATCCAACTTTAGCAGAAAAGTCAAAGAAGAAAGAAAAAGGCGTCGCCCAAGGCAATTCGAGTACCATCCATCAGACCATAGTCTCATGGTTTTCGGAACCCTGGGTGGTGAAGTCGTTGTGATCAACCACGAAAATGGGAATACTGTTAATTATATCCCGTCCATCGGAACAACGAGTAGCGTTTTGGGGCTCTGTTGGCTTAAGAAGTATCCATCAAAGGTAAGAGTTCTTGTTCCCTGTCTGTTTTCTTAGATGTTCAATTAGTTTTACTAGAACAAACACAATCTCATCAATTTTTCGTACTTTTATGTTTATACTCTGCAAAAATTTACATTGTCTAGTGTTAGTAGTTTTTATGTCAAATCTTTTATCTTACACAAAATAATTCTCTAATCCTTTTTTCATGTTTTGAACAAGAAGCTTATTGCAGGCTCTTGCAATGGTTCCTTGAGACTATTGGACATAAACCATCAACAACCACAATGTGCAGACTCCTATTGTAGCTCTGCCGATTTCGCTTTCGAAAGCTTTGACCAGTTGACTTCTCTTCATGTCAATTCAACAGATGATAAGCTCCTTGCTAGTGGGAACTCAAAGGACCTTGCTCTCTACGACGTTGTCAGTGGAAAACGTTTACAATTGTTCGCGAATATTCATCGCGAGCCCATCAACGTCGCTAAATTTGCTTGTCATTCACCTTTTTTATTTGCTACATCATCTTTTGACCATGATGTGAAGATGTGGGATTTGAGACAAAACCAATTGCAACCTTGCTTCACAGCTTCAAGCTCAAGAGGGAATGTGATGGCTTGCTTTTCTCCTGATGACCTATGTTTGCTGGTTTCATCTATTGACAATGAGGTAACCCTACTTGGAAAAGTACAAAATCTTATGTTTTTGATAGTCAAATTTTGTTGAAAACATGATGAATTATGTGAATGCAATTCATATAAATTATGTTGGATGCCAAATGCCCACATGGAAAGATTACAAGATAAGTAGTGTGTTTATAAGCTCTGGGGTCACCTCCCTTTTAAAACCGGTTTTTACAAAATTTCATATTCGACATGCTGGTTTTTAACAATCTACTATGCTTGGACCCAAACTGATGGTAGTCCGCTTTGTTGACACTAACCCAGCACCAGCAGTATCCCTTTCCTTTTTGGCGGCTTCACTCGGCTATCAGTATTCAATGCATTGGTGACTCCACCAATGCATCTTATTACAGCTTATAATGCAACCGCTTCGACTTGCAGGGGGAGGGACTCGAGCTTTAAAACCCATTAAATCTTTCCATGTGGGACATTTGGTATCTAACAAATTATGTGGTGTTACCTTCTTCAAATTAAGTTTACTATTTCTAACTCTCCCTAAACTTTAAAATCAAGAGACTGTCCCCGGTCTTTTTCTCGAATTTCAGAGTTTAGCGACCAAAATAAGACTTATAGTCTAGGTCAGGGACCGGGTAGGTGGTAATTGAGCCTAAACTCTTTTTCATCTGGAAGTTGATTATGGAGACCTAACTTTAGAGGCTAAGCAGGTTAATCAAATCTCAGCATCAGATGGGAGGCTCATAATGAACCTTGAGATAGCCTCAACAGGAAGTGTTCATAACTATACTCGTTCATATTACATGAATGGGAGGGACTACATCATAAGTGGGAGTTCGGATGAACATGTCGTTCGCATCTTCTGTGCTCAATCCGGAAAGCGACTCAGGGATGTCTATTTGGAGGTACCTTACATTAGATGACGATACATTTGTATTTTCTTGCTTGCTAAGTAATTGGCCAAATCAAACTCTTCGTATGCTAATTCTCTTTTGTAGGATTTGGAGTCGGGAGATCCAATGTTTGTACAGTCATTGAGGAGCGATCCATTTAGAGTAAGTTTCACTAACATGGTTGGTAGTCTTAGATCATGATCGGATAGCGACAAAGCCAGAAATTTTTCAGTAGTGGCACTATTAATTTTAATTATCGAGTGGAGATACACTTATAACCCGTCTTACAGAATAGGGACAGATAAAAATCAAAACTCTAAAATTCGAGTGTCTCCCATTCACCATCATATGGACAATGATGAATCCTTTGCATTGCCCCTACACAGGATTTCAATATGAGCGTGTTGGCAGCGTCTACAGGTCGAAGCTCGAAGTGGGAGATCATGAAGGTAACTTCCATGCGATGATTGTCGTTTTTTGTGTCGTTGATTGTATGGATATAGAAAATGGAAAGACTAAGTACAGAGGGAAATGCTAAATTTCAGGTCAATTTGCTCACATCCAGTGCTGGTCACTGCGCGGAAGAATGTTGTTATGGCCAATTTTTCGCCACTTCCCATGGTATGGGTGGTTAGATGTATATATATTATGGCTCATATGAAAAGAGCGTTTGTACATATATATTGTGTGTGTGTGTGTGTTTATATATATATAGTATTATGATTAATGGATTTTAACGATGCTGTCTCGAGTATGGTAATTAGTGTAATATTTGAGATCGAAATATCTATCTTTGTGGATAATTCTCAATAATCTCGCCCTCAAGTTGGTGCTTTTCAAACGACAAAAATACTTGCGACAGCAACAACATTGGACTTAATAGAATAAGGAAAAATTTGGTGGGTGATCATTTATCCGTGGCTCCCTTTAGTGTCTACTGTAACTTTTTGTAATTTTAGATGAATGATTTTTTTAGTTATTATTTTTACTGAGTTTTACAAGTCCATAAAGAATGTATCAATAGTTTATCACTAATAGGCCAACGTGGATGACCATATTATTATTTCATATTGATTGGATAAAAAACCAACTATTTTTTAAAATTAAAAAAAAAAAAAAGGACTTGGATATTTATTAAAAAAAATATTTTATAAAAAAAATCATTTTCTTATAAACTCCGAAGAGTAAAGCTTAGAATGTTGTTTGTAAACATAAACGACAACAAAATAATGGAATGTCGTGTCTCTGGAAAAAATGCATGGTAGGCTTTCCGGAGCATTTTCAATTAGGCCACACCCATTTCCAATAATGGCCCTTAAAGATTCCTATCTCGAAACGACAACTCAGAAATTGGTTCTACAACAATCGAATCCCGAGAGGTCCTCTTTTTGGGTTCTTTTGAGCACGGTTAAATATTTCCAGAGAAACAAAGAAGTAAACGACATGTTTTTTGTTTTGTTTTTTGTTTTTGTTTTGGAGGAGACACTAAAGCTATATATTAACGAAAATATGTTGACAACAAACATTTAAACTAGAAACTAAAACATATGTAGTTTTTAACCAGAAACGGCAATTAGTTCAAAAAAGATGCGTCGTTATTCACCTTATACGACAGAAAATTAATTAAGAAAGACAATTTACATATCGTTTTTGAATAATACGAGAGTAGGTTTACTGAATCAGTGATACGTTCCTTCTGTCTTTTCGAATTTTAAACAACAATATATTGATGTTCCTCACTTTGAGTTATTGAGAAACAATCAATGATAAAGACATAAATTAATATGAGGAGGGCTATACATAAATTTGTTTAAGAAATATATAAATTGAAAAGAAAAAAATGAGAGTTTGAGGAGATTTGGAGGAGGCTATATGTAAATTTTGTCAACGGTTAAAAATTATTTATAAAAGAGAGAGAGAGAGAGAGAGAGAAAGCTAGACTTCCGTTGACTTCATCCCTAAAAAAAAAACTCTTTGATTTTAGAAATCAACAACGTCTCTAAATTAAGATGGACATGTCTTTTTGGACGAGCAACATGTTTTTCCAAACAAATTGATTAATTATCCTTGTCGCGTACATATATAGGCAAAATAGTATGCATGTGTGTACTCTACGTTTTTTTTAATTAAAAAAAGAAATAATTAGATTCCCAAAAAAAAATTATTGATATCATCACGCCTCTATTTTCAATGATCTACTAAAAATTATAAATTTCATAGCCATTAATAAAACGAAAAAAATATATATATCGAATTCTACTAAAAAGAATAAGCTCAATTTCATAAACTATAGAGATTCAACAACATGCAACACATTAATAAGACAAAACTTTAAAATGAGATGACGGAGTATCGAATTTCAAATCCATTTAAAAACTAATAATAATAAGACATCGTAACTGTTAAATTAATTTATCAATAATATGTGAAAACTATGTAGGAGGCATTTGGAGTTCCGTCTTGAGACGAAGTTTCGACATCCTAATTTCAAAAATTTCAAATCTACAATTCTTTTTCTTTCTCTTCCATTTTCAAAAAACTCAAACCTTATTAGTTTATAACTTTATTATTTCAAATTCAAATGAGATGATTCATATATCAAAATACTCACAATGACGAGATAAACGAAATGAATCCATTTTGTATATTTTATTTCGAACACTTTTTAATTTTTATATTATTTTCTATAACACAATTCATTTCTAATTTATATTTTAATCAAACACATATTTTCAAACCATCCTTCAAAACTATATCTTCAGAAGTCACCCCAAACGCCCTCTTAGGATTTAGGCATTACCGTTGACTAAGGTATCCTTGCAGTACTTCCGACACCCCAAACGACCTCTTAGGATTTAGGCATTACTCGACCACATTACTTGAGGAATACTAAGGGTATCCTTGTAGTACTTCCGACAACTCTCTTTTGGTCGCACATGCAAACGAATGGGCACGCAACTTGCAAGTCGGAGCGCAAAAATATATTGCAAATATTACCTCGTGTAAATATTTTTATCCTTTTGTTCTCCATTTTGCCTACCTACTATTTTGTTTGTTTTGACCCTTCGGTCAGATCTAGTCTTCCTAGCAAAAGGAAAAATAAAAAAAAAAAAAAATTGAAATGGCCGTTTTATTAATAATAACTTCCTGATACGAAGTTAGATTGAAGACAACAAAATTTGCATGTTTAGACTTACCGCCATACAAAAGTAAGACACCCTCTATACTTATTTCCATTTAATCTTTAACAGAAAAAAATAATTAAAAAAATGTAAGGTTTCGATAGGGGATTAATTTGTAGTTGCATATATATATATATATATATATATATTATATTAGAGTAGACGTCTTCCAACATGGAACTAATTAGAATCACTTGCGATTAAAAAAAAAAACTTAAAAAAATAACTAAAAAGGCCAAAAGCTGAGTAGACCAACGACTGTAAAAACGCGTCAAGAAGATCCCATATTCAACCAACCCCTAACAACTTCAATTTTAGTACAGCCTGTCTTAAAGCTGTAAAGTCGTCTTGTCTCCAAGTCCCACGCTTAATATATGTCACTCTTTTTTTAAGGGAAAAAAAAACCCTTCCTTGTTGCCTCTCTTTCTCATAACATGACTACGTACATGTATAAATATATAGAACAATATTAAAAGACGTCGGTAATGTTAAATATCATTTATTAATGAAAAATAAGTCTCGTGATATGAGATTCAAGTGAAATATATTTTTTATTAGTTATGATATTTAATAGCCTGTGGATGTTCTATTACATTCCATATAAATATACCAAGGGTATACTACTCTAGAGCGTGCCATTTTGATCTTTTGTGTCCAAAATAAAGAAAGATGAAGCTGCTTGTTGCTCTGCTGCTTGTTTCATCAGCACTGTTTCTAAGCTCTTCTTTTTTCCAATTCACAACAGCCCATCCCACTGACGACGCGCCGGCAATTCCAAGTAATTAACATGCTTAATTAAACTTTGCTTGGTTTATTAATTTCTTTGTGTAATTGGATTTTTACTAAGAGTTTTTTTTTTGTTGTTTTGTTTTTGGGGGTGTTGAAATAAAAGGCAGTAGTTGTGATTCGAAATGCGAGGTGAGATGTGGGAAAGCAGGAGTGAAGGATCGGTGCATGAAGTACTGCGGAATATGCTGCAAACAGTGCAAGTCATGTGTTCCTTCAGGGACTTATGGAAACAAGTCCGAATGCCCTTGCTACCGAGACATGTTGAACTCCAAGGGCAAGCCAAAATGCCCTTAGATTATTTACATTGAATCGTTGCTTCAACTATTTTCACTTTTTTGTCAAGTCCAAAAAAAAAAAAAAAAAAAAAAGAAAGAAATACAAAATCTTACATCTTTTTCACTTAAACCCGCTAGAATCTCTACCATTGTACTTGGTCTACTTAGTTCGTTTTAGTATTCATTCAGAGTTTTTGTTATCGGATCTCTTATTTGGAATTTTTCATAAGCATGTGTTATGATTAGAGCGGTTTTGTGAATTCTTCAATTACAAATGTGTATATTCATATATATCTATTTATTTAAAAATTTATCTAATGATTAAAAAATAATTCTTACCCATAGTGTCAAAAAATAGATCCTACAATAAAATCTTCTCCCTTTTTTTTTTTTTTTGGCTGAACTTTAAGGATATTATTAAGAGCTCTCGCGGAGCAAAATGGCTACCACAGGGGGGCAACCATCCACATGATTAAAAAACCAGAGTGTCTAGTGAGGGAAAAAACAAAAACAAAAGCTTCTCCGTTAATTATATGTCCTAGAACTCTCAGTAAATAACAGGACTTCTGAAAAGGCTTAGCCAAGCCAAGGGTATGCAATGATGGGAAAGTAGGAAATTATGAGAAAAAAGGGGAGAGTACGGCCACTATTTATTTGTTTGCCTCAAGCAAGTAAATTATTATGTTTATCTTGGAATAATATGGACAGCAATTATATATTTATGCTCCGTTCAAACATGGGTCTAACATGGGTCTGTGTGATGAAATTTTTAAATTGAAATTAGTTAATTTTTTTAAAATTAATTAAAATTTTGATTGACTTTTCAGAAAACATAAAAATAAAAACTGAAATGAAAAATTTAAGTTTACACGTGACAGGCAAATGCATTATCAAATACTTGCATTATGTTACTAACATCTTGATCTTGTCAAGTAGAGGTATAGCTTTGTTCAGTGCTGGAAAGGTGTAATACTTACCCAATACAACTTGGCCACTAAGCCCAGTTTGAGTTGGGTTTTTTCTTTTACCAAACTCGGGCAATACCAACATGATGCTAGATTTTGATATTGACCACGTGAGAAGGTTTTGTGATGACTCAAAAAAAGATGGTTCTACCGGTTACTTTGCCGAAAGCGATGTTAAGGGACACACTGGCGCCGCATAATGTAATGATATGAGGAGAAATATAGGATTTATTTCACAGAGTTTTTTAGAACTTACTTTTGGCTTTTAAAGTCCAAATGTTGTTTTTAAAAGTATTTAAATAATTTGTGAGAAGAACTTTATGTCAAAATCAGAAAATATGACATTCCAAAAAACTCATTTTGAATAGACTTTAAAACTTATATGTTTAAGTTAGACATAATAAACATTAAATTAACATTTTTATTACTTAATAGAAAACTTTGAAATAATTTTAAATCGAAAAGTTTTTTTTTTAAATATAATTCTAAACACTTATTGAAAAGTCAAAACTTTTATTTATCTTCTTCTATTGACTAAAAACAGAAGTACAAACTCTGACTTGCTCCAATGCTCACTTCCAATGCTCTAAGTGCTTAAAAATAAAACACATAAACCAAAAAAAAAAAAAAAAGCATGATTTAGAAGAGGAAACATTACGAAAAAAGAAACATGCATGATAAATGATGCCCTAGTTTAACGAATACAACTGATTATTAATCTGTGACCGTGTTGTAGAAGCTCACTCCGAAGACCAGACTCTCAAGTATAAGATTCTCTTCCCACATTCATATAACAAAGTATTTTACAAGATTTAATCAAATCCTTCATAAATTAATTTCTTTTTAGTTCTCTCAACAAATCATGTAAAATACAGAAAACAAGGCATTCCATATGAATTATTTGCACCGTCAAATGTACACACACTGTTTATGGAGCATCAGTTAAAACCTCAGGTCTCACCAACGATTCTGTTACAGAAGTCAACCTCGCCCTGCATTTCCATGGCGATGGTTTCTGAAGTAGCTCAGAAGTGCCTGCGCCTGCAAAGCAAAACCGAAAACTTTTAATTTGAAATTCTTCACTTGAAAAACCAACAACAGAGTGATTCCACGAGCGGCAACTTACCTTTTCTTTGGCCCTCGGAGTGCCAGATTGTGACAACGCCACTAATGGTGGGACAGCCCCTTCTTGGAGCACCATGTTACAAAACCGACCACTATTTGTGCAGAGTTGTAAGAGAGCAGCAGCTGCATTCTCCTTCCCTCTAGCCGAACCCAACTCAACAACCTCGACCAAAACAGGGATTCCACCCTCCTGACCAATTGCAGTCCTTCCCTCGGGAATTGTTGCAAGATTGGCCAGAACAGCAACTGCCTTGTCCACCATGCCAGCTGCCGGGTCCATCAGCTCCACTAGGTACTTCACAGCACCAGCTTGAACAATCCGGGCCTTGTTCTCGTGGAATATTGATAAATTGAACAAAGCCGTGGCTGCATCTTTCTTCCCACGGGGAGTCCCACTCCCCAATAAATCAACCAATGGCCTAATAGCTCCTGACCTTCCAATCACAACCTTGTTATTCTCGATCACTGAAAGACTAAAGAGAGTGGCAGCTGAGTTCTCCTTTGCCTCTGGACTCCCAGTTTCAAGGACATGAATCAAAGGCTCAATCGCATTTGCATTAGCAATAGCAGTTTTGTTGTTATCATTGATTGACAAATTCAAAAGTGCAGTAACAGCATTTTCCTGAATTTTTGAATCTTCCGAGCGGAGCAAATCAACCAACAAGTTAATGGCACCACAATTTGCTATAACAATCCGATTGTCCATATTATTCCTGGCAAGGTATCGAAGTTCAGTTGTTGCCTCTCTTTGAGTATCAATTGAATCACTTTTTAGGTCCTCAACAAGCCTCCGAACTTGAGCTTCAACGTCAGAGAGGTCAGGTCTTGTTTCAACAGCAAGAGAAGAAACCATTCTTGGCGCAAACCTCTCAGACGGCCGACGCCAAATTGTATGGCTTCTAGACCTTGCTGGAACCTGAGCAGTAACTTGTGGCTCTCTTTTCAGATCCCCAGAAGCATCACTGCTGTAGCCTGTAAGATTTGTCGGATCATGTAAAGCATCACTGGAATCTCCTGGTGTTTCTCGATGAAAATTTCCAATGGAAATTGTGCTAGAAGCAGACACGGTTCTAGTATGTTTCTGAGATGACTCTCCAACTCCAATGGCATTAGATAAATCTTTTCTTGATGGTGATGTAGACGGTTGGCCAACTGAATCAAAATTCTTTTCGTCTGAGTCAGCAGACCTGTCTTCAGAACTTGTTAGTGACACTCTTGCATTATCTAAACCCTGCCCGTTTCCAGCTACAATAGACAAAGAACCTTCTAATGTAGAACGAGGATGCAATGGGGAACTCCCTTCACGATTGAATCCGCCTGACAAGGTTAAGTTCCTAGTTGGCGAACCTACTGGCCGAGTTGATTCAGGTGGCATTGGTTGGTTGCCCCTAGAAGGAGGAAAAACAGGTGTATCCCTTGTTGTACCAGAATCTGCATGTCCTAAAAGGTGTGATGGCTGATTTAAACCTACAGTCCTTGCCGGATCGGGAAGCTTTACATTGTTCGACTCGCACCAATTTACAATCAGAGCCTTTACAGTATAGTTGGTTATTAAATTGGTGTGAGCAAGAGTCTGCCTTGTCTTAGGACAAACTGTGAGGCCGAGATCAATCCAATTCTTGATATACGCCCGCTCATAGGTTTGTCCTGATGCCACAATCACAGGATCTGTCATTAGCTCAAGAGAAAGAGGACAACAAAAATCAGGAGGTATTGTGACAGGACTGCAGCTTTGGGACTGCTTTATCATAATAAGCCTCTCATGCATGCGTGTTACTAACGCAATCATCTGATCAATAAACTCAGCTTCATCGGTCTTTTCAGCTTGCTCTGCATTCTCCTTCACCTTTTCAAGTGCCACGGCCTCAATAAGAATATCCTGGTTTGACCTCAAGCTGAGGTTCTCTGCAATTTTGACCAGGATTTCTGAGCTAGGTCCACCACCCTCCACTTGATCTTTTACAGCTTCTTTAAAAACATTTGTCATTTGTTCATATCCCAAATGCTTAATTTTCTGCGTGCAGTGCTGCAATCAGTCACACGGAGTTAGACATGTACAAGAGACTTTTTCTATCATATGGAACGTCAAACATTTAAAAGGCCGGAAAGCATTTCTGCTGCAGTCCAAAACTTACAGGCTTGATGGTTTGACAAAACAGAAAAATTCCCCCCCCCCCTCCCCCCTCCCCCAAAACAAAAAAAAAAAACCAAAACAAAACAGAACAATACAAAACAAAACAAAATAACAGAACAAAACAAAAACAAAAAACTACAAGTTTGCTACCTCAAGCGACACCAAATCCAATTCATCGGGAAGAACTTGATCAGAAGACTTGAGAAGCTGGAAGATGTCCAAGCCAGAACTCCGAATCTTTGATAGCAATGATTCAACTTGTAGTACCTAAATAATAATCCAGAAATAGAAGATGGTTATACGTTGTTGTAGAGAATGAAACCTCGTTCCACACTATTTTGACTTCAGATGTGGTTATTTATCAGCATAATAGCAAAAACAACATATAGCCATTAAATGCAATGGATAAAATCATTTAGAGATGAAGCTCAAAGTGAAATTGCACTAAGACCTAGAAACAGTTCTTGTATTTTCTGAATTAATATTTAGCTAAATTAGTTCCTGTAGAAAACCTAAATCCTAGTGCACACTCACAAAGAAGACCAACACTTGAAAATTTCTCATCATTACAATGCTTTTATCATTCTTTTCTACCACCGCCTTCAATAACCAAATAAACGAATAGTGCTGCCACAACAATCATAGACAACTTTTACTACCCATTGTCACCACGATATCTGTTTACTACCACAAACACTGTTTATTATCAAGCCATCTCCTAGATTAGCAAAACCCACAAGAATATACGGCTCCTTTGGAGTTAGAAAAACATCAACAACAGATACAATGATTTTACTACAATATACTACGAGAAGAGTAAGGAAAGAGAGTTTAAGAAGAAAGAATTATGGAGTTTCATGGTAAGAGTGGAATACACATCTCTGGTTACTAAGAACGAAAAAGACCTGTCCTAACGAAAGGCATAATTAAGCCACATAAACTAATCATGGTGATGGTGTTACTATAAGGTCAATTTTAACGGCCACCTTAAATGAATAAGTTAGAAAAATCATTCCAATTGATGAGCTACAGTCAAATAAAAGTTTGTAACTTACAAAATAAACTATACTTGACAATGGGTGCGAATTTACAAACTGCTCCCTCAAATCATCAATGAAGCAGCCTAGTTCTTCAAATGACTTCTTAAGAACTTCATTGGAAGCTGCTTCAGCGTCGATAATTGCATCAAGTATTGTCTTCAACAACTTCAATATCTCCTCTGCCCTCTGGTAATACTTCAGAACTGGCTCTGAATTTATGTTTTCACAGGATGATAAATGGAAAAAAGAAGAGATATTGTTAAGAAGCGCTTTTAACAGTGATATCTCCATCACACCTGCATCAATATACCACAAAAATACCATAACATGAGGGTAAAGCTGAATACATCCAACAAAAGGAATGTTGTAATTTAAGAAATGGCATGAATGATAATCTAGTCAAAATTCAACCAGAATAAGTTTTAAACCAAAGAATACCATTCTTTAAAATAGATGGAAAAGAAGTAGACTTATAATGATTCAATCTATACCAAAGACTTCCAATTACTAGCTAACTTTGTTCAAACTTTCATGCATGTTCGTTAGGGCTATCAACTGCTTTTGAGTATAAAAGCACCAAAAAGAAACTGATTAATTTCACATGCACCAGATGTTTGTATACTTGAATGGATCAGAAATTCTTACAAAAAGAATTCAACACACTTTAGAACTAGTAAAAGAAAATGAAAAATAATAATAACAAAAACTGTTAAAAAAAACTCACAAGTGTCCCTTCCTTCAGCATAAACTTAGAGCTTCAAAAACCAAAGCTATCTTTCTCACATTTCTGATTGTCGAAATACAAATCATCCATGAAAACGAAGAAAGCAATAAGGAATCCGACCCCCAGGAGAAAGAAGTAATGAATTCTTGCTATCAAGAAATCAAACCCCCGTCAAAACCCTTGGAGATCAAAGTTACCCAACTGAGAAATCCTGCAAAAACAAAATTTCAAATTCAATGATCTTGAAAAGTTAAAAACTCGTACCTAGAATAAGCAAAACTGAGAATATCTACTTAATCTCTTTGAGAGAAGCCAGTAGTTTGCAAAATTAGTCAGTGGTTCCTCGAACAAATTTTCTCAACAAATAAATCAAAGGATAACTGTTTCGACTTTCCATTTCCAAGTTATTATACCGGGAACTTTTCTAATAAGTGTTAAGAAGAAGATTATTGATAACATACACAAAAGGGCAAAAGAAAATTGAATTGTAGACAACTTCTGAACAATAGAGTCAAACCACCACTCCTTGTAGCAAGCTGTTTGCTAGAAAAAGAAATTCTTCTCTTAAACTCAGAAACTACCATAAAAACTATATGAAAAATAATGTAACGTCGGCACCACGAAAGCTTCTTCAGTTTACAATTGAAGCAAAAGTTTATATTTTTATTTTTCCATTCTTTTTTTTTTTTTTTTTTTCATTTTCTTAACCACCACAACGCATGTTTGTCAGCTCTCTTAAGCTTGTTTCATAAAAAATGGCAGAAAAATTTCGATGACAAGTTATCGAATTCTAAACCAAAATAACTCGCCAAGAAAAGAAAATACGATTTAAAAACCGCAAGAAAAACCGAAAAATTCAAAATCAACTAGTCCTTATACTACATATCTCAGTCACTGATAATACCCAAAAATAAATAAATAAATAAAATTCAGTATTCGAATCAAATGTAATTTCAAGACACAAGAAAATAAAGGAATTAGAGATTAGCTACGTGATCAAGCCAATATCGGAAAATTGAACCAAATTGATTCGAAATTGAAACCGAATCGAGGTCAAATTGAAACGAAGAGAAGGAAAACGAAATTTGAAAAACGAAATTTGATCATTTTTTAGCTGAGAATGCGAGCATCGAAGAATGCGTCGAACCAGTCAACTGAAGAATAAGGGAAAATGAAGAGAAGACGTAAGAAGAAATAGAAATCGAAGATCAAAAAACCCTAGTTTACCTGAATGCGAGGAAGAGAACTGAAATTGGAAGCAGAAGGACGAGTAAAGAGAGAAGTCGCTTCGGACAATCCCTTTCCTCAGACCCAGTCCTGACCAGCCAGATTTCGCTTATTCTCAGCTGGGTTTTTGTTTTTGTTTTATTTTATTTTTATTTTTATTTTTATTTTTATTTTTATTTTTTTTTTTTACAGAAAATTCTGAGAGGATCATTCTTTTTCTTTTTTTTTTTTTTTTTTTGAAGGGCATATTTTGTTTTAGTTACCGTTTAATTTCAGGCCATTTTATTCAAACGCTCTTGAATTTTTTAAATTTGACAACTTAATCTCTATTTGATAAGTTAGTTAGAGATTAAATTTTTAAATTCGAATTGATTGATTTTTTAAAAATTAATTATTTTTTTTAGAAAAATATAAAAATTGATATGAAAAAATACAGTTTAGTTTAAGTTAAACTTGAATACCAAATGGAAGCTTTTTTTTTTTTTTTTCTTCTTGACAATCAACTCCTAAACATAATTTTGCCACTATTAGCCTTTTTTTTTTTTGCTCAAATCTTCGAACTTTTGCACGGTTTTTTTAACATAACTTACACATTATAATCTAAAAATGACATTTGTTAATCATTTTTACTTAAATTCAATACAAGTTCGTTTTAATTCATGTAAGGCATTAAGATCTCTTTAAGACCACCGGGAAGCCCAGTTGATCCATAGTACCTGCAATTCCACAGGCTTATCACCCTTCCCTTTAACTCGAACTAGTCGAGAAAGATGAGCAAGGAGTTGGCAGCATTTCGAGTTAGGAGTTGAACCAAAGCCTTTCTCAAATACTGAATTACCAAATGTGGAGATAGCTTGAGTAGCATAAATCCCTGATTGAAGCGATCGAAAGATTGGAAGACCCAGTGAGCCCATTATAATGGCCGCTATATAGAGGCAAGATTTGCTTTAGCCTTTGAAATTTAGAAGACTGGACTATACAACCATCAACGTATAGGAGACCATAAGGTGTATCATAAAAAAGAATGACATCAATAATGCCTTTTTTGAGCTACTATGTGCAAGTCACGAGCAAAAAAATTGTCCAAATTTTAATGGATTTGAGAAAGAAGAATTAACAATACTAAAAATTATAGGTTCAGAAGGTTAATTACCAAAGACAATATTTAAGAGACTAAATTGTCAAATTCGCAAAAGTTTCAATGGGTGTTTATATATATTTAAAAAAAATAAAACCTCTAATTTTATTTTGGTCCCTTAATTATAGGTGGAGTTTTAGTTCTCAAATTTTAAAACATTCTAGAAATAGTTCCCGGACTTTTAATTTGTTCCATAATAGTATTTCTTTTAAAAACTATTAAAAACTATACTGTAATTACCAAGAGAATATTAAGTGCATTTAAATCAAGCTTGATTTTTCATTATTATGATAGAGTACAAGTTTTTTTTTTTTTTTTTAAGAATTTACAACTTCTAAAGTTGAAATATAGAAAGTGAAAATGACAAAATAAACATTGATTAAGATGATTACAATCTAGTTTTAAGTACTGTTTTGGAAAGGAAAATGATTATGGGATAAATTAATAGTTTGAAAATTGATTATGGTATATTTTAAAATTCGGGAATTAAAATACTTATAGTTTAAAGATTAAAAATAAATATATATATCAGTTTTTTTTTTTTTTTGAAACTTATGGGTGTAGAAATTTAAACTCTATATTTTTATAGTTGAAGTTAAATGTAATATTATTGTTAGAATATGGACGTAATTATATGGATGTAAGTATGTAGAAGCTCAAAATGCATAGAAGCAAGATGTCGTCGTACATTGGGGGGCATTCTCGTCATCACGTTAAAACAAATTTTTTAGGAAATTATATTCTTTCTTTTATTTACTTTTCTTTTTGAACTGATTTTTTTTTTTTTTTGGTTCGCTTGAAATAATGAAATATGCATTTTGTAACGAATTCTGACAGGATTTAGGATTGATCAGGCGGTCCTTAGCCGCCAAAAGGCCAATTGGTCATGTTTTAACAAATATATATATTGTAGTCTTTCTACCAAAAGAAAATTATATACAAAAACGGCATAATGAGTATAATATGATTTTTAAATTAAACTAGCATTGACTATTATAGTTTTTCCAACTGAGTTAAGTTTTCTTAAAATTATATTCAATTATTTCCTTCTAGAAAAGTTTAAACTGTTGTCCGATAAAAGAATATTATTTAGCAGAGTTTTGTTTTTTTAATGATTTGGACGGTCTTCGAATTTTATTTATTTATTTTTTAAGTGAATTTTTAAAACCTAATAAAATTGTATTCAAAATTATGCTTTAGTAGAATATTTATACTATCAAATAATTTTTTGGAATAAATGTTGAAGAGTTACTCTGTTTGAAAAACATTTGTTAGAACATATAGATCCGCCTTTTTTTTTTTTTTTGGTAGTTTTTGGGCTGAAGGACCACTTGACCCCTTTTTTTTTAGGTAGAAATAAAATTTGATTCATCTTCCAAAATACCAAAAAAATGATTTTACTTTTTGGGTTCTCGGGAAAAAAAAAAAAAAAGGAAGATAATATCCATAGTAATATGCCTTAAAAACATCAAGCATCAAAAGAATCACTTACAATAATTAAAATGTTACTATCCTGTTCTTTTTTTTTTTTTTTTTAAGGTTTTCTTGTGTCTATCTATTCAAACGTTAATTAGGTTAGAGAACTGAAAAAATGAATCTTTTTCACGAAGGAGTCCCATCTTTTCTGCTAAAGGAAAAAACAAGAGAAGTAATAAATGTATTTTTCACATATCAACAAACATTTTGGCCTCTTATGTTTGCTGAATCCTGTATTTGACCAAAACCACAAGATTCTTCTTCCACGGCTACAAAATGAACGTAAACGTCGGTTTGAAATGTCAACTTTTCCATTCGGTTCTTAAAAGCTTCATTTGAATTTGTTCGGCCTCATTCAAGGACCGACGAATTGCAAGTTGCACGTATATAAATATATACACATATGACCATAAGGCATATTATATATTATATAATATATAATATATATAGGTGTATATGCACACATATAGAGATGTATATGTATCCCAAGGAGAATGTGTGTATGTATTCGCTAACCAAAGCTACAAGCAAATTCCAATCTAGTATCAAACTCCAATGTTCCCATAAAAAGCAATATAAAAGAAATGGGATTTTGTGTCAAAGGCTGTGTAAAGGAGGAAAAAGAGACCACGTTTACAAACAAAAAGCTTCTACTTGTCACGTGCCAATGCATTGCAAAGTGGAGTCAACGATCCAATTTCTAGTTGGAAAGTGGAAGCTTTTGTTAACCTAAAAGCAGTTGTTGTCCATGATAAGATATCCTACTCTGCATGCTTCTGAAATTAAAACAATAATATATATATATATATATATATCATACAAAACCGACGGGATTAAATACATATATAACGGTTTAAAACAGAATCCCATCAATAAGGCATTTTTTCCGTACCATATTGTAGAACACTCCAAATAAGAAAACAAGTAAACAAGTTGTTTCTTCTTTATAACTAAATATAACCATATATAAAGTGGCCTTATCGGCCAAACAACAGGACCAACAGAATCAGATACACAATGACGGTTTAAAACAAAATCACATCGATGAGCCGTTTTTTCGGACCATATCGTGAAACTCTCCAAATTAGAAAACAAGCAAACAAGTTCTTTCTTCGTTACAACTAAATATAGTGGCCTTATTGGGCAAACTTTTGATTGACCCGTATTGTTACAATATCAGTGTTCACATATAAATTTGGCTATGCTTACATATCCAAAATTTGACTCTCTCTTAATATGGCAATGCGAAAGAATAACTCATTTTACTGAACAAGAATATTGGTTCAATTAATTTAACCAACATATTCGTTAGCATAAGTCAAAAATTGCAAATAAAGATATGCTCCTTCCCAGCATGCCCAAAAAAGCAAAGATAACTCTAAAAGTTTACATTGGTTGAAGTTCTTGCTCCGGAACCACTGCATCGACAGGCTTATATGCATTCAGAGATTCTCGTCGGCGTCTCAAAATAAACCACGCCCCAACAGCTGATAAGCTAATGACTAGAGTAACAAAAATTGCTAAAACGGCTACCAGGTACCCTTGATGCCACCAATTCCTGCATTGTAAAAAAGCAAGAGTAGAAGATGCTTGAGTGCAATTTGATCACGAAAGAAATTGCAACCCGATTCATGCACAATTAAGAAAAGGATTCATTGACAAAAAGCATCAAGTTACCGTTTTTCCTTCGGTACAGCATTCCATTGGACCAACTTGTAGTTGGAAAAGGTACCACGAAGCTGCATACCATGTTCAGCAAGCTGGGCGATTATACTCTGCAGGCAGCACAAGATTATCAACAAAACAGTCGCAATCTTCAGCATTATCACTTAGTTACAATTTGAAAGGACCCTTTTTTTTGGCTATCAAAAGGATTAACTTACGGTTGCTGTTGTATCAGAGATGAAGTCAGTGGACGCTGCTGGGACTATGGCCCATGCGACAAAGGAATTATTTCCATTGGAAGTAAAATTCAATAAGCGGACCTAAAATAATTCACTCAAGATTATTGGCAAATTAGAGAAAATTTTTTACTTGGTGGTACTGGCAGTATAGTTTTTAGAAGACAATGGGCAAGGAAATGAAATTAACAGTGTCCGTGGACTATGATCCATCTACATGCTTTGTGGCTAACCTGTGAAACGTCAACATTTAGTTCAGAGGCTATATATCCAGCCAGTTCTGTGATGTGAGGCTTTAGATCATCGTGGCTAATGTTGAAAGACAGCTCAAATCTTATTTGTCCAATTTCGCGATCCTCTGTGCACCGAGAATTATAATAATTCAAGAAAATCTCAATCAAAATGGTAACAAGATATATTTCATCAAGTGTTGAAGGTAAAAAAAAAAAAAGGCATGTTTTTCTGTCACACTGCAAGATATCAACAGATACCTCCAGATGGACCAGATCTATGAAGCTTTTTGACATGGAACCTGGAAGAGAATTGTCTACATATATCAATTTACTTCATCAATTTTTGCTAAAGAAAGAATTTATAGAGCACCATTTCTACAGTTAATCTGTCTTGGATAAGCTTGCAGCTCATTCAATAGTAAATATATACATATACATACAAACATATGCGATGAGAGAGAGAGAGAGAGAGATACACTAGGAATGCCATCTAAATTCAATGGTATGGAAAACAAAATTTGCAGCTGCCAAACCTGGAAGTACATAATCTGGAGCTTCATAGGGTGCGGGTGCTAAAGTAGGTGGCACTTCTGTAGTCACATTCTCATTGAATGCTGGAGATATTGGTGGAGGTGCATCAGATATGTGAAGTGTTTCCCATAGCTCAGAACAATTTGTTTTCCAGAAACCAATCTTCGAATGCTCACGATCATACATCACAAGAGAATTTCGAACAATAATTCCTAGAATGAGCAAATAAATCACATGAAAAAGTCAATTTCTTGTATTGCTAAAAGTACATGCCACGAGCTTGAACTTAATTAAAATTTTCCCAAAAAGATTACTAGATCCTTAAGTGGCAGCAAAATTCACTGCTCTGAAAGTAGAAAGCCAATTTTCTTTCAATAATAAAGAAAATACTTGACAAGAGTCAGAGTGGAAGATATTTTTCTAAAGCATAATATACCTCCTAAAAGAGTGGTAGGATCCTTTCCATTCTGGAAAATACCCAGGCAATATCCACCATGCACCTTTGAATGCTATGACAAATAACCATAAAAATGAAATGAAAAAGAGAAATAGAGAAAATAATAAACAATATGTATATTTGATGAACAGTGAAAAATTAACGTCTATCAATTACCCGGAACAAGTAGTTTTCAGGAGTTAGCGACAGTTTTTGTCCATTGCCAAATACCATATCTAACATGGGAAATGATTTTGACATTTGCGACACATCACTGCAAAAAAAAAAAAATTGGTTAGACTGCAAATCACAACATAGAGATAAGAGAACTATTTACAGCGAACTCCTCTTTTCTACACAAAATACCTTTAAGAACAATGATAAACTTAAAAAATTAAAAACTACCTTTCAGCACCAGAAAAGCAGATATCATTAAAATTTGGGTCAGGGCCGTGGATCTGCCTAAGAGGCTGAAGTTCCTTCATAAGCTGCAAGTGGGAAAGGGGAAGAAGGAAAGAGGTTAAAAAAAAAAAAAAGGTGAGATCTTATTTTGTTTGAAAAGATGTCTGTGACGCCCTCTGAACATATTAGTAAAGGCTAGTCAATCGATATGCAATGACTTTATACAATCAATTTTTAATTACTTGTTCCCTTACGAGAATTAAATAAAATTCGACCCTTTAGTGATAACATTTACTAAGGATCAGCAAGTCATCTGCATCCCTATACTTCACTCAGCCATATAGCGGGATAGCCAAAACACAGAGTAGCAATACTATGTTTTTTTTTTTTTTTTTAATTTAAATGACATAGAACTCACAGTTGTTATTAGTTGATGTGGAAATCTTTAATAATAAAACAATGACAACTCAAAGTTGGTACAAAAAGTTGGGTTTAGAGTTGGTGTCTCTATATCATTTTTCTATTCAAAGCCAAGTAAGAAGAAAAATTGCAGTAATAAACAAAAACTTACAGCATCCTTAAACGCTACAAATGCTGGTTCTGGTAGGTAAGCATATGTGGTACCGCTGTCCAGGACGGTTCCATGTTTTCCATCAAACACCATTGGGTTCAAAGGCAATTTCTTCCCCGCAACATGAATCTCCTTCAAATCGACGTTGTAATAAGGACTGTTGCCAGCCCGAAACTAGAGTAAATGTGTGAGAAGTATCAATTGTATTTGTTAGGGAATTGCAGAGCTAACATTTTTATCTAGACTACGCAACTGCCTTAACAAAAAAAAAAATACACACCTACGAGCAGCATCCGAATGGGCTAAGACCATGCTAGAGGGGTGAGAGATACCACCAAGAACCATGGCACCCCCACCAATATCCATTCCACCATAACACAACGAGAATGAATCACTGATCACCCCCTTATCCACAAGCTGGTCCACAACACTAAGATCGCCTCGTCCCAATCCCATTATGCCATCGGCATGCTGAGTGTAAAGGTCGCCGGTTTCCATGTTCTCGCAACCAAAAACAGCTCGCTGCGGAGCAAGCTCACTCTGATTACCAAAGGTCAATAAATCCTCGCCGAGCACACCACTACTGGTACTCATCTCAGCGTACTGCCTCTCGTAAATACACTGCTCCTGATCACTGTCACAAGTGCAATCTATATTGCATTTAACGGGTTGATAAGAACTCGACAGTTCCGGATCAAATCTGGGATCCTGGTAAACAACCAGGTCAGCACAAATCAATTCCAATAATTTAAAAATAATCGAAATTCAAAGATCCTGCTACAACAAACTACGATTCTTTAACATTATACATTCTACAATTCAAGAAAAAAAAAATGCAATCAATTCAAAAATCGACATGAAGACATGGGATCCAAAATCCTCAAAATTAAAGTAAAATAAACGAAATTAAAAAATAAATAATAATAATAAATAAATAAACCTGGTGTTTGCCACACTGATCGCAAGTGGAACAGGGGACGTAGGTGACAGAGCTTCCAGTATCCACAATGAGGGCAAATTGCTGAGGCGGCGTTCCGATCCAGAGCCGCGTCGTGTAATATCTTCACAAACAAAAATCCAATTTCTCAATTCCAAAAGCAATTTTTTTCCCCTTAATTATTTGACATTATTTATGGAGGGAAGGGGGAGGAAAAAAAAAAGATGACATATTTGAGAGAGAAAGAGAGAGCAACGCGGTTACCCGTTGAGGAGGAGGTCGTCGAAGAGGCTCATGCGAGCGTTGGGGCGGATTTCGGCGCCAAATCTCTGGAGGTGGCGACGAAAATCCGACGACGACGAAGGCGTCGTTTTGGAGGAATCGGGAGAGGCCTGGTAGAGAGGCAAGAGGAAGGCGGGGCGGGAGTGGGAATTGGCGTGCGGTGGCCGGAGGAGGAGCGGGGTGGCGGCGGCGGAGGAGGAGGCGCGAGCGAGCCGGAGGAGGAGGAGGAGGAAGATTGGGAAGGCGGTGGAGACGAGTTGACCCGGAGACATCGCCGCTGAGTTGAGAGCGAGTCAGATCGAGAACGAAGAAAGAAGGGAAATTGGGCGGAGTGTAATGCGGGTGAAAGAGAAGCACCGCCAACTCTCTCTCTTCTTCAACTCTAAGGAAGCCTTCCGAACAGAGAGAGAGAGAGGAAGCGAGGGAAGTCAGCCATTATGGAAATAAATTTTTAAAATAAAATAAATATTTAAGTCATTACTTATCTCTATATTGAACGAATCTTTTGCGCAAATTGTGAATTTTTACCCCTTTTTTTTTAACAATTTTTTACCTTTTTTGTTTTGAGAGAATAACATGAGTTTATTATTATTATTATTATTATTATTATTATTAATTTATGAAGCTAGATAGTGCAATCGGAGTTGGGAGTTAGGCAGTTTGGTGGGTGTCAACGTCTCATGCTTGACTATTTCAAAAAATCAAAACTGAAATATATAAAAGTTGGATGATCAATATCATACGACGTTGTTTTAAGGTGCAGATACGAGATAACAAAGATGCGTTTTCCGTCTTCAACATCTTTCTTTCAAAAATAACGGCTATTTGTTTTCCCCTAGAAAGAAATAACGATTGTTACGTACTTTAACTGCCAAGAAACATATTTCTGCTTCTCGCGCTCAAAGTCAAAATAGAAGAGGAAAAAAAATTATTGCAAGCATAATTTATATCATGCTCAACTTTATTTAAAAGTGTATAATTTTAATCTCTATCATAAATTCAAAGTGTATAATTTTAATCCCTATCATAAATTCAAAAGAAAAATAGATAAAGGAATATATCAAAAACAAAAACATAATAATAACATTTATGTTAATGTTAATGTTAATAACACTAATATTATAATTAGTAGATTTTTCAAATATTATATCAACCGAAAATCATGTCAAATGAAAGATGATACTAGATTATTCAAAGACAAACAAAACAAATTTAAGGGATAATAAAATTCAATAGCCTGAATGTATTTTCCTATAATATATATCCTACCAAAAAGTTTATAGTGAAATGCACTCGATATTAAGTCTTATAAAGGTGCTTGATTACGACTGTAAGTATAAATCACACTTATCAAGATCATATATACGTGATTGAATATCGTGAAAAGATTCTTTCAACTTTAGAATTGTTGTCTAACTTAATGGTGTGTTTGATTTATCATTGAAGTTGAAATTTTTAAATTGAATTTGTTGACTTTTTAAAAACTAGTTATAATTTTTATTGACTTTGAGAAAAAAACAAAAAACAAAAATCAAAATAAAAAATTTAAGTTAGAATTAAAACATCAAATGAAGGCTAAATTTTAAGATCAAGAATTCACGGTTCCCGTCCTATGGTGAGGTGCTGTAAAATTCCTCGTGAAGTGTTTTTTTACTTTTTTTTTAAGTTCGGAAGATAAAAACTTTACCCTCCTTTCCAATATAGTTCTGTAAAATCCTCTTTTACAAGAAACTAACTCCTCCAAGTTTACCCTCTTTTCCCATATATTTTTTGTAAAATACACTTTTACAAGAAATTAACTTCCACGAGTTTGACATCCAAGTGCAAACAAAGTAGCAGAATTACGTCCGTAGACATTTCATCAGCGAAAGAAAACGAAAAATGCAGCACCACAAAAGGGTATTCATTCACGGAATTTTTCCCAACATATGTGCTAGATTGACTTTCCAAAAATACCAGCATACATGGATACTACATGTATGGCTGGTGGTGTGAAGGCTGCAATCCACTGCCTGCATAACCTCCATAATTTGGTGGAGCAGCATTGAACGAGGCTGGTGGAGCCATCTCATCTTGGTGATGGTAGTATAATCTTTGATCCATAGCTTGAGGAGCATATACAGGCTGGCGAGGCAGTCGAAAATCATAGCTGTGTGGATCGACATGATGATATCTTTCTGGTATTCCTGGCTGCACCACCCTCTCACCATAAATGGGAGGGCCGTGCCTACCGGCAGGAGGACCTGGTGCATCAGGATAACCAGGTCCACGGCGATATCCTCGGAATCTTCCGTTGGTTTTCTGTTTTTTCAACTGTTGGCGTTTCCCAGAATCTACACTCCTTTTCTTCTTATCGTCTTGGTATCTATACAGTTGAGCAACCCTTTTATGAAGTGAATCGAGTGGGTAGTCGGCTTCAAGCTTGTACTCTTCAACACTCCTGATTACGGCCTTCAGCGCGTTGAGTTCTCGTGTGTTGTTATCATCCTGCATTTGAACAGGATTTCATAAGAAAATAATTCTATTTCACAAGTTCCTTTTCACCTCATCAAACTGAGACGTACCTGAGAACCAGCAGCGTCTCGTGTGTTCTCGCCCTTCCCTTGCGAATTTCTCCTCAACTCTTTCAAGTATGACTTCAGGAGTGGCACGAGAGGGAAGCTCTCAGTAAGTCGGAAGGCCTGAATAAAATGCACGGCATCAATTTGTTTCCCGCTGTTGACCAATGATTCAATAAGCCCTGCAGAAAAATAAAAGCGTCAGCACTTTCTGGTTTCAAATAATAATAATTCATTTCCAACGGCGGAAGGAAAATATTGTCCCCAAGGAAACAACTAATCTATACATTGGTCTCTACTAATAATATTATGTAATACACTACCAAAACCTAAAGTCGAAACAATGCTTCAGCCTCCAAGACTCCATCAGGTCTGTTAATCGAAAGAACACCAACCTGGCACTTTGTGTGTTAACCCAAGAGAGCGGCAGAGCTCAGGTGCCTGCCTACATTGAGCAGCTGCAAGAACAAGCTTGCAGAGTTCTTCTTCATCAAACTCTGAAGCAATCCTAAAGGTTGCGAGGAGCTGCAAGAATGCCTCTACTTCCAATGATATTCCATTGGCAGCATCAATGCCCGAACCAGCCAACTTAGGCTTCCACTCATCAGAAATTGTTTTAGCTAGTTGCTTGGTCTCAGGGTTCAAATGGTGATCAGCACCTGGGTCAGACTCGGCCCTTGCCAATAAGGCAGCCATGGCTTCCATAAACACGACACAACATTTGCGCTTGCCCTGAAGGGCAGCATCACTCTTATCCCCAGGTATTTTAGTTTCATCAGGAGGGTAAAACCCCTCCAGTGAATCCAGCACTAAACGGGCCGGATCACTCGCATTTTCTAGTGCAAAAGAAAGTTCATCACGAATGACATTAATTTTTTTATAATTCTCCATGGTATAATTGAGTAGCCCTTTGGCATCCATCAGCTCACAAAATTGTACGAGTTCTGGGCATGGCTTAACATCAACAGCCACGCCTTCAGCATTTTCACCTGATTTACTAGGAGAACCCTCCTTTGGAGAGTTTTTATCACCAAGAGAGCGGCTTACCTTCCTATCTTGGTTATCTACTTCTGGAGTTGACTCTGAAACTGTAGGTTGTTGATTCGCTCGCACTTCTGCGATGGCAGCAACAGCAGCATCTTTCAGCTCCTGCAATCGGTCCAACATGTCTTGCTCTTTAACTGTGACTGCTTCCTCTCTCTCTGCAAGCAATTTATTGGTTTCCGCTTCTGTCTCCTTAAACTCCTTCTCCTTAGTTTCAAGCTCTTTGAGTTTCAACATCAATGTTGTCTCAAGGCTGTGAAAGTGCTCCTCAATTTCCATCCACTGAACTCTCTCCCCATCAGCATTCTTATGAGCTTCCAACTTATGAACCGCCTTACTAAGCTGTTCTATCAGAGAGGATTCCGCACCACCAGCCGCTACTTGCTCGTTCTCAACCATTGGGAATGGCAAACGATACTCTTTTATAAGCAATGTCACACAATGCAGATTGGAATAAGTAAGTAAAAAATAAAACAGAAACAGAACGAAATTTTGGTGTTTTGTTGACAGCAATCAAATAATACAAATTCACCATAGGAATATGGAAAAATCACAGCTTGACTCCAATACATAAGTCTCATGCTTCGTAGATTCAAAGGTTTCAAATAAGTTACACTAATCTGAACATTTAGCCCCCGTCTAGCATCCCATTTTAATCCACTTTTCAAACTTTTTTCTACCATTTTTCTCTCACAAAAATTTGAACTTATGGATTGAATTATAGGTTTGAACCCATAATTCAATCGGGCTCTTTAATAATCAATTAAAATAACAAATAAATCTCTAGAAATCCATATAACTCCAGCCATCGCCACAATAAAATAGGATAACAAAATACCCTATAAACGAAAAAAAAAGAACTCATACTTTTTTTTTTCCTTTTTCTTTTTCCCCATTTCATTTCTTATTGAACCTAATTTCATAGAAACGATCCAAATAGAACTAAAGGATTCATTTTATTATCCGGTTCAGTAATAAAATTAAGATTAAGGAACTTCATTTCGAAGGGAATGTTCACACCAATTTAATTGCAATCATCTTTCAAAATTACACTTCTCTTTCACGCATTCAAAAATTGAATAAACTTTGAAACCCAGTTTTTCCCAAGAACCAGGAAATTTTTCGCTTCAAAACAAAATGATGATATAAAAACACGAAAAAAAAATAATAATATTAAACACGGAATTGAAGGAAGAAAATGGAGATAAAAAGAGAGAAGGAGTCGACTAACCGCCAAAATGAAAATTGAAGCGAGGAGAAGATAAACCCTAGAAGTTACAGAGGTTTCGATGCAGAGTCAAAGATCACAGAGCTTTTCTTGAAGATATGAATGATGATGAAATAGGAGGGAAACCACAATGATTTTTCTTTTTTTTTTTCTTTTTTTTTTTTTTTTCCTTTTCTTCGTAAGAAAACAAAAACAAAAACAAAAACAAAACAAAACAAAACAAAAGAGCCTGTGCGCTAACGATCGAGCTCTCGCGCTCGTTTTTTGCACTGTGAAACGAACCCTAGAGGACACGTGTATAAATCTTGGTCCGGTTTCACGGCTCTAAAGTTAACACGTGTGCCCCGACCAATGGAAATATTTGTAAGCGTTAGTTTTGTAATTTTTCTTGAGATTTGTGACCTTCAGTATCTTCTTTTCCCCCTCAAATTTATAGTCTCTTATCAAAATATCATAAATAGAATTATAGATGAACAAAATTAACTCCTATTCAATCATGTATGGTCCTCACGTCTTTTTTTTTTTTTTTCTTTCAAAATTTTATTTGTAGGACATCTTAAAATTTAGAGATAAAAAAATAAAAGCCTATCATTGTAGGAATAAAAAGGATATTATTAACCCTTAACCAAAGACAGAGTCAGGAATTTTTTTCAGTGGGACATATACTGAATTTTTTTCAGTGGGACATACACTAAATTTTTTTTTAATAAAACAAATTTTAGTAGGATTATGTGAAAATTTTTATTTTAATAAGTTTATGTGATAATTTTTAATTTTAATGGGACAAAATAGTAAAAGTAAATTATCAGAATTAGTAGAGGTTATGTAAGAATTTTTTATTTTAAATAGAAAAAAAAAAAGACTATATAAGAATATTTTATTTTCAATATAGACAAATTATAAAAATTAAAAAAAATTTAAGAAAAAATTTTAAAAAAATTGAGTGGACCTGTAGCCCTCACTCGCACCCCCCTCTTTCTCCACCTCTCCACCTCTACCCTTGACCCTTGACCCTTTTTTTTTCTTTGCTTTGTTGTTATGGTTATATATGTAGCCTAGTAGTAATTTTATTTTTGATTCATAGAAAAAAAAAAATGAATTCTAATAATCTCATTCTTAGTTTAAAAAAAAAACATTTTTGCACCACTATCTCCTTAATTTTTATTTTTGCAATTCGTCCTCTAAATTTTTAATTTTGAAAGAGCATTTCCAAACTTAAAAATGTACTATGGAACACCTCTAGTTTATTATTGTGTTAAATAAGGATCCACATGTAAGTTACATGACAATCTGTTGAAATTAATGCCGTTATAAATTAAGAATTTGTTGTCTTATATTTTCAAATTTAAGGAGTAAATTATTAAGTTGAAAATTCAAAAGACAAAATGTAACCAGATAAAATTAAGGGTAACAATAATTACAAATAATTAAAAACCTAAAAAACTCATCTGTGCATAGAGGAATTGAACCAAATTAAAATGGTTGAGCCAAAAAAAAAAAAAAGTTAAAACGCTGCTGATATCGGATAAATAATTTTTGAAACATAACAAACTTTTTTTTTTTTTTTTGACTTTTCCTTTCCACCTAATCAGATATAGATGAACAGAAAATCAGCAAAAGCTTCCTTTTTCTTCTGTTATTGCTCATCTCTTGAAGTTTCTAAACTAAGATCCAATTATTTGATAGGATAAGAAGCCTAACTTGACAGGAAGAAGACGACTTTTGTCCCAAGTCGTTTGCAACGCTCTCCATTCCTTTCAAACTGGTCAAGATGAACACTTTCTTTGCTTAGCATTCCTTTTACGTTTTGTTAAGAATATGACAAACACATAATGTTCTGGAAGGAAAAAAAAAATTTATGTTCATGAATTTATCACGTAATTACAATTTATATTCTAAATTTTTAGTTTTAACAATTTTTCTCTGAATTTAGTAATTTATAGCAAAACATCTTGAATTGATAACAATGTCAACCGTTCAATCAATAACTTGCATATTTGTCATTAATCAACAACATCAAAGGTCTTTTTCAATCTGAATTTATATTTAAAACAAAGTTAGTTCAAAATTTTCAGCTTCGATAAAAATTAGTTAAATACTAGATAAAATTGAATATTCCTGTTATTAATTTTTGTATGATCTATGTGTAAGTCATGAGTCAACTTTCGTCAATAACATCAACACTGTTATCAATTGAGTATGCTTTGCTATTCATTTTCAAGTTCAAGGAAAAAAAGAAAGTGTTAAAATTAAATATCAAAATGTAAAATGCAATTGTACGATAAGTTCAAGGCGAGATATAAGGAAAAAAGAGCCTCTAGATTGCAGTGAAAGATAGGAAACAAAACCCCACTTCATATTTTGGACCAAATTGGCTACAAAGTACTAATTTGCAGCTACATAATTCTATGCCCAATTAGAATTTCTCAACTGCAAGCTGAGATTGTATCCTAGCCCTGCTTTTTTACTGCTTCGTCTACAACAACAAAGAAAAAATTACAAAAACTTCCCCAAAAAAACAAAAAAAACAAAAAACAAAAAACCTTAATTCTACAATACAGAAAGTGAAACATCATTAAAGCCAGAAACCTAAAATTTCTACAACGAAATGCAATTTGAAGCTGTAAGCCGAATCAGAAGAAAGTTGTAAGCATATCTAATTCACTTCAGCCATATATATATAATATATATTTTTTTCTTTTAAGTACTTAAATAGTCAGGTTGCTGATACTGGTTTGAGTTGTATACTCAGTTTCCGGTGTCTGTGATCCTCTTGGATTGCAGAAGGCCAGACCAACTTGAAAACGAAATGCCCCAGATGATGAGGTAAACGATGAATGCAATGTATGCAGCGGTAAAAGCGCACACAATGGTGGCGAAAAAAACTCCGTTCACTTCAGATGAGAAGAAATCGAGCAAAAGATAGCCGTTGATAAGTATCACGAGAGCAGCCACGACCCATGCCACTGTCTGTATAGAGAACAAAAGATGAAGAAATAAATGAGTAGAAAACGGGTAGGCGGCTAAAGCAATAAATATTCCCAATCATGATTTGAAAAAATACATGGATAAAGAACACTGCATCGGCAGCATGCTGTGTGTATTCAAGATTTTCTTTCTTCATAAATCGATAATGGCCTCCGAAGATTTATAGACAACATTGCAAGAAAACAACCGGAGAGTTCATTAAGCTTCATGTGAATGACGCAAATCCCGGGTTTACTGAATCGCGATTCTATGTAATCTTTTACATGAAGTAAGTTTGTAAAAGAAACAATTTAGCTCTAAACTATAATCAAAACATAATTCCCAATGTTCATATAATAATACGCGTATATAGCCACAGAAAAACCTTAACATCATCATAAAAGCTTAATGGAATGGAGATTAACTTGAAGAACAAAAGAGGAAAAAACATACTTTGAGTACAGGGCCAATCTTGAAACTGCCCATAATTTGCTCCTTCGAAACCAAGTAGAGCAAGGGAATGAGGGCAAAAGGAATCTGAATTGACTGGAGCACATTAAGCCACTCATTTAGAACATCAAGTGTCTCCTCCGACGTATCGAAGATAAGAGCTACTGCCATAGTTGGAACGATTGCGAAACTTCGGGTAATCAACGCCCTCAGCCATTTCTTCAGCTTCAAATTCAGAAAACCTCCCATGATGAACTGCCCGGCATAAGTGCCGGTGATAGTGCTGCTCTGACCAGCAGCTAATAACCCAATACCCCAGATGTACAAAATTGGAAACAACCCTCCTCCATACTTTTCTTGAAGATACTGTCCTGCATTTACAAGGCCAATGCTATCGGCCATTTCTGTACCATAAAACCCTTTGGCGAAAACGGTCGTGACGAATAGATTGATGATGAACGAGAGTACAAGAGCCAGAGTGGACTCTATGCTGTAGTAATTTAGAGCTTCTTGGACTCTGCCTTTCTTGTGGTGATCGATCTCCCTTGACTGTACAAGAGCCGAGTGCAAGAACACATTGTGAGGCATAATGATGCAACCTACAACCCCGACGGCCTGCTTTATGGTTTTGGAGCTTAGCTTTGGAATCAAAACACCTAAAAAAGGAACACATTTTGCAATATTTTAGATTTGCGCAAGTGAGATAGTTTTAAAGATTTTATTTTATTTTTTTATTTTTTATTTTTTATTTTTGGATATTATAACATCGTAGAGATTCCAAGTTAAGGAGTATAATGTGTTACCTAGAAGAAGTTCTGTGCCACTAGGCTTGGCTTCTCCAAACATCCAAGCGAATGAGAGTGCCATTGTCGCAATGAGAAATGCGAAAACCGCTTCCAGTTTCCTCACACCATAATTCTCCAGAAATAGAAAGATGAAACTGGAAGCAACCAATAGAAAGAATGTCAAATACAATGTTTTGAGATTATGAAATAGACAGAGCAGAAACTTGCTTCAGTTGCTATAAAGCATATAGCAGGAAATATATTTTAACTAAGAACTTCTCATATTTGAATAAATCAAAACATCTCCATTCTAAAAAGATCCGAGAGACTGGTTAGGATGCTCCATATGAGATCTGTCATAAACCCAAAAAAAATAAAAAATAAAAATAAAAAATAAACATACTTCATTCCATTTCATATATCTTTCTGCCATTACAAAGACCTTTCCTTTCTTTCACTAAACGTTACTGACAAAATGTTTTCAAGTACAAAAACCAATTTTAGCAAGCAGAAAAAGTACCATCAAATTCCCAAAAAAAAAAAAAAAAAAACAACAACAACAACAACAACATGGGAGACTAACATTAAAATTTGAAAAATTGAAAAAAAACAAAAACAAAAAAACAAAAAACAAGGAAAAGAAACCCACCAATCGAGAGCGGTGATAATGACGCCAGACCAGAGAGGCAAAAACCCATTACTCAAAATCTTAAGGGCAATGGCACTGCCAATGACCTCCTGAATGTCAGCACCAATGAGAGCCAGCTCAGCCATGACCCAGAGCAACACGGAAGCCCACCTTGGGTACTCCTCCCGACAAAGCTCGGACAGGTGTCTGCCGGTGGCGACGCCGAGCCGAGCCGACAGGAGCTGGACGAGCAGCCCCATGGCCGTGGCCCACATCAGCAACCACAGTAGGGAGTAGCCGGCTATCGCCCCCGCCTGAAGATCCCCCTCCAGGTTCCCCGGATCCAGGAACGCTATGCTCATCAAGAACCCCGGTCCCGTGAACAGCCACAGCTTCTTCCACGAAAACGGCGGCGTTTCTCCCGCCTCCGCCGACGAAGAACCATCGGCCTCTTCGTCGACTCCGATGATCAGAACCTTCTCGCTCGCGTCGTACGCCGCTTCGTCCTCTTCCTCGGAGGAGGAGTGCAAAAGGGGTCGGTTCAGGTTGTGGTTGTCTTGGGACGGCATGGTTTTTTTGAGCTCCGACAAGTGTGAGTTTCGGAGTTCGGGAGTTGTTTTCGGGTTAATTGAGGTTTTCGGTTTCGGTATTTATGGGGTGTTTTTTTTATTTTCCTTTTTTTTTTTTTTTTGGGTTGTTGTTGTTCAGCTTTTGTTGCTGTTGCGTATAGTTTTCTTATTCTTGGAAGTGTGGTTCTTTATCCTCCTCTGAAGTTTGAAGTCCCCTCCTCCCTAACTCCCTAACTTTTATCGTTTGAAGGGGATAAAGTCCAGAAAACTACCCACCAGTCCCACTCCTCCTCTTTCTTTTCTTTTCTTTTTCTTTTTCTTTTTCTTTTTTCTTTTTTAAACTGAAATGACAAAAAAAAAGTTGGTAAAGTAGAAGACAATTCTATGGATATGGATAGCGAAATTATTTTTTTAAGTATTTCTTATCGCAAGCAAAAAATATTTTTTTTAAGTAATCAAAATAAAATATAGGGTTTGAGTAAATAAAATACATAAAAAAAAATTAAAAATATATATATGTATCCTTGATAGAAATTTTTTTATTATTTTTAAATAAAAAATTTTAACTTAATATTTTTTTAATAAAATTAAATGTGATATTTATCACTACATTATATTTATAATAACTTTTTATATTGATATTTTAGAATATTCTTTCAAGGAAAATCTTTCACTATTGCAAAAATATAAATATTATGTTCTATTAATTTTGTGAATAAAATTAATCAATGATAGTGGACAAGTGGAAAGGCTTTGAAGTTTTTTTTTTTTTTTTTTTTTTTTTTTTTTTTTAATGATGTAACACGTAAAAAGAAAATAATTGGTTAGATTTCAATATTTTCCTTTTAGAGTATCTTTTCTATTTTTAAAATTTAAACATAATTAAATTTAATGCTTTATAATAAATTTTGATGTATGAGGTAACACGTAAAAAGAAAATAATTGGTTGTGATTCCAATATTTTTCCTTTTTAGATATTAAATTTTATGCTTTATAATAACATTAGATGTAATAATTCCGTATATAATCTAATAATATTATTATATTTAACTCCAACTAACAGTATAGAGTTTGAATCATTTATCTCCAAATTAAAAAAAATAGGTGTAAAATTATTATTAAATTATATATGTAACCACATTAATGGTTAGGAACATTACTAGAGAAGTAAAATCATAGAGGTAGATAAGAAAAACATAATTCCAATACTTCTTCTACTTCTTCTTCCTCCTTTTCTCAGCATAGATAAGAAATAATAAAGAAAATGCTTCTTTTAACCGTGTCCCCCAAACTTATCACACTATTATAGTTTGCGCTCTAAATTTTTAATTTTAACAGTTTACTCTCTGAACTAATAAACTTATAACAATTTACCCCTATAAATAAAATGTCTTTTTTTTTAAAGAAAATTGACATGTGACTTATATAGATTGTTAACTAAGAGCCTAAAGATCCTTTTTTTTTATTATTATTGGTTAACCCAAATTTATATTTAAAACAAACTTAATTCAAAATTTTATATTTTTGTAAAACTTTGTAAAGAACTTAACCTAAATAAATATGGATTAAAAATGAGAAAAATGATCATTTTTATCATTAATTGATTACTCATATACAAATTATATATAAATTTTGATTAAAAATATTTAATATCAGTATCAATAGGGATAGATTATTATATTAATAAATTCAGAGAGTAAATTACTAATGCTTGAAAAAAAAATGTAAGTTGTCAAAATAAATTCATGAGCTAAATAGCTGTGCGATAAGTTCGCATAATATCAAATGCAATAAACCCGTCGGAAAATCAAAACAACGTGCAATAGTATTATCAACTCAACTAGATCACGAATACTTAGA
Source organism: Ficus hispida (assembly GCA_025413025.1). Classification (NCBI taxonomy): domain Eukaryota; kingdom Viridiplantae; phylum Streptophyta; class Magnoliopsida; order Rosales; family Moraceae; genus Ficus; species Ficus hispida. The sequence continues at coordinate 6,746,361 of CM046365.1, forward strand.
TGACACGTCCGCAAAGGGGGATATTTCGGTCATTTTGATCAACAAAAAGGTGTGCTTTTGTCGTTCGGCTTTTTATTTATCATTTTTGATAAAGAAGATTCCGTTGTATTAAATTAACGATATGACGGGCATTATTATTATTTATACCTGACATGTGACCAGGGAACGATAGGCGCGATCTGCCGATGCTTATGAGTGCGACCTGCTTTTATATATATATATATATATATTGAATTTAACTTTTTTCTTTAATTTTTAAATTTTTATTTATTATTTTCGGCCTTAGATTATTTAGAGATTATTAATTTCTATTTGGTGCGAGCTCAATTTTTCCTTTTAGCTCGTACCTACAACGTTGTCCTCGTTCTTTCTTTGAAAAACAAAAATAAAAAATAAAAATAAAAATAGTTGAAGTTCTTTAACCTTATGTTTACTCTTTTGTACGAGACAGATTGGACATCAAATTCTAAGAAACAAACAGTTTGAAGTTGTAATTCATTACCCAAAAACAAAGGTCAATTCTACAATGGGAACTCTTGCCTGGACCCATCGGTGTGGATAATTATAGGCCGTAGATATACATTTGAACGATGTGGATGATGTGGGCACACAAATTTTATTTTGTACAGAACCACACATGATCAGACCATTCCTAAAGTTTCAATATTAACAAAATTTCACCTCATATTTTCTATAATGACAAAAGTACCTCTATAATTTTTATCAAATTATAGATTTATCCCTCATATAACTTGTAATTACAAAATTCATAAACCAGATATTTAAAAAAAAAATTGTAGAGTTTAGAACGACAATGGGGGAGGTTGCCAGCGGTTGGAAGACTTAAAAATTATTTTCAATCGACTTGACATAAGAGAGTGGCTCGCTCTATATCTGGGCATCTTGAAGTGGGTTTGCCACCACTTGTGACTGTCATGGCCTTGTGAGTTGCCGTGGGTTGAGCATCACAACCAAGCGATCATTGCACATATCCAGCGGATAGAAGGGCGGATCATCGCGCCGGTGAGTTAGATCACAACCGGTGGATGTATTGTGTAGCATAGGTTTGGCTTATTGCGGCTGTACTGTGACCCACCGTGGCTTTTGCAAATCCAACAAGGGGAATGGGTTTTTTTTCTGATGACTCCTACTGGTCCCGACCACTTTCATTTGTCCACCGAAGGATTGGATCACAACCGAAGATGTGTTGGGTTGTGCTGGTAGGTAACCGGTAAAGCACCGGTGGGTAACCAGTGGAGTACCGATAGGTTGGATATGGGTGAGTATTGTATTTTGATAATATGGAATGAAAAGGAAACATGATCTGATGTAATTAAATTTATTTTTGTTTTTATCGGATGATGATTTGGGATCATTGATTTTTCGTCCAAAGGTCTTAAATTTTTACATTATTGGTGGCGAAAAGTAAGCTTCCCCCATCATAGAAGGCCCAAAAAAAAAAAAAAAAGGTAAAAAGCTATGTATGGTTCAAGACTCGAGTAAAGTACAAAAATAACAACCTCTTTGCTAACGTTGTACTTCTCTTAAAAAATGTCATTTAATCTTCTAAATTTTGTGAAAAAAATGGTAAATTATATTTTTCTCCCTAAACTTTAGATCTTGTCATAAAATATCCCTAAATTTTGATTTGTAACATTTTTCCCCCCGAACTTTAAAAAAGTTTATGAATTTTCCTCCTCAATTAATTTTTTGACTAAAAAATATACATAATACTCGTTTGAAGTATAAGTTATGGATATTAAATGTGAAACTCTTATAATTAAATTTAAAAAGTACATATTTAGGGCTTATTGTCTTTTTTTTTTTTTTCTCATATCTCTCTATTATAGATAATTTCATAATTTCACGTTTAATAAGAGTAAGGGGTGTTAGGAGTACTGCCAATGTATGTCATTTTATAATTTTATATTTTAAAACCCCCAACTGATGCTTCAAACGAATATTAGATGTAATTTTTCATCAAAAATTTAATTGATGAGGAAAATTTACAAACTTTTTTAAAGTTCAGAGGGAAATAATGTTATAAAGTTTGAGAGGCATTTTATGATAAGATCTAAAGTTTGAGAGGAAGAAGTGTCAACTGAAAAAAGAATGACAATCCATGTATCATAAAAATTATTATTTAAAAATTAAGATTGTAATTAATGTTTCTTATATTTTTCAATTCTAAATTTCTTTTTCAACAGAGTTTATTTTCCTCTTTTGAGTATTATTATTGACTAACACAATTAGATGAGGAGGCACCCAAGTCATTAAAATGCTAAATTTATGGTGCGTTTGATAGAGATAAAATTTTTAAATTGAAATTAATTGATTTTTTATAATTTAATTATAACTTTTGTTAACTTTTTTTAAAAAGATAAATACTGAAATGAAAATTTTGAATTGAAGATATAAACTAAATGTACTGAAATGAAAATTTTGAGTTAGAGATATAAATCAAACAAAGGCTTAGTATTAAGATTTTTATTTTCGTCATTTTTTCTTCCTGATATTTAATTAACTAAAGTCTTTTATCCTAAGTATTGTTTTTTTTTATTTGGTGAATTTTTGTCCTAAGTATTTATTTAATTATTTATAATTTTTTTAATAATAATTAACCCAAATATTTTATTTAAACTTTATTTGATGTTTATATTTTACTCTAATTAAATTATATATTTTTATCTTAATTTTTTATTTTTAAAAAAATTTAATAAAAATTATAATTAACTTTTAAAAAATAAACCAATTTTTACGTAAAAGTTTCATTAAAAAAAATTATAATCAGTTTCCTCGTGACAAACTATAACCATTTTTTTAAGTTTGCTAATTGCGAGGCACTGAAAAACTGTACGAACCACATCCATGTTCCTTAGTGGACCCCACGACCGTATAATTCTTTATTTAGAAGGCGACAGATCTAGACATGTCCCACTTTGTCCCTCTACAGCCAAAGATAGAACACCACCTGGCTTAAACGATCAGTTGGTGGGGGATTTTTAGCGTGACTTGGACAGAAAGGAGGCGTGGGAAGGCCCTGTGGGATGGCGCCGTGTGTGTGGAGGCAACGTGGAAGTTGACGTTTTTGTCGTGGATGGCTCGTGGTTGCACGGGCTTCTGTGCTGCCCTCTGTAACGACAAAACCCGTCTTCAAAGTAAAAATTCGTCCATCTTCTCCGCATCTCTTTCTGCCTGTCCAATTTCGAGACCACGTGTGCTACACTACCCTTATTATTTTATTATTTTTTAACTAACTACTTGATCAGGCAAAAAAAAAAAAACGTGGTGGAACGTAACGAGATGGAGGACTGCATCAACACGTGGTGATTTATGAGAAATGACGTATGCTTCTGGATATTCCTTAGGGTAAATTTTTAATTTCAGATCAGAATTATGCAAATTATCCAAAATTGGTTCGTAAATTCCCAAAAATTATCCAAAATGTTGTCCATTTCCGTCATAAAATCGTTAAAAAAAAAAAAATTCCAGTCGAACTATGGATCATCACGTGACTTTCACGTGCATAATTAGTGAATAATATTTTATACAAAGTGCAACTATGAGTTAATGGCGCTTGTAACTATATTAAAAAATGACATTTTTCTTGGAATAAAAAAGTTTATGGTAAATAACGAATTTGATTTATATTTGCAGAACGTTAACAAATATTTATAGTTTTTTGTTCGACATAACCAAACAATTTGGTGACAATAGTAATTAAGCAATATTATTTAGTTATTCTTCTTTGTGAATGATATTGGATTATGAATATTGTTTATCATTTGTTTTTATATATTTATATATGTCTAATCTAACGTTAATTTGTGGATGAAAAATGAATAGTGCATCTAAATTTTATTTACTAGAGGTACATTATAGAAAGAATACCACTATTTAAAACCTACTTTAAAAAGAAAGTTAACAATGTATCGCATACAACGGGGGGATTTTTTTTTTTTTTTTCTTTTTTCAAGAACTAGAAGAAAAACGATTTTAGTCTACAAATTTTTGACATCTATGTGTGAGATTAATAATCTCTCAAGACAAAAAAAAAAAAAAAAAAACTCTTATAGTAATTAAAGAAATAAAATGTTTTACGCAAATTTTTTTTGTATGAGACTAATGTATTTAGTGTTAAGGCTTGGATCGTAGAATTTCGATTTGAATTGATTATACATTTATCTACACATTTGAATTGCAAAAGTTAAAAAATGTAAAATTTGAAATGTTTTCAGGAAAAAAAATATCCAATGGAGTTTGTTTGTTCTTATCGAAATTCTATGTAATTTCATATAAAAAATATATATCATTTGGACTTGTCTATACAAAGTTATGGATTTTTAAAGTTTAAGTAATAAAACTGTATAAATAATGAAGTTGAGGGAAAAATAAATAAAAATTGGATTGTAATTTTAAGATTTAGATTGTGATATCAAACATTTAGTATCATTGGATAATTCCAAAATTTAGTTGTCACGCGACACTGCCCTAATATGAAAATAAACAACAACATAATTTTTACAGAATTTATTAATATTTGGAAATCCTCATTTCTTAAGGAATATTTTGCAATTGCCATGTGATATATCGTATATATACACAGCTAGAGAAACAATCCCCTCGGTCTGCACTGTCTCCGTGCATAGTTTTTTTTTTTTTTTTTTTTTGGGAATAATTTACGTAATTACATTAGTAGATGATATAAAATATTAGGATAAGACTGCCATGAATACCTTTTTATATATCCTATCGATGAGTTCATTTTTAAACCGTTAAGATATAATCAAATTATTAAGATTTTGTTTGTGTACGATAGTTATAATATATCTTACCTCATCGAAGCATATGACTAAGAGATTAAAAAAAAATAAAAAAAAAAAAACCCACCTTTATCGGTGGATTGGGGGGGGGAGGAGAGGGTGAGGTTTCCATCACTGGGTCAAGGGGGGCCGATGGCTCGAAGTCGACTGAAGATCTCACGGGATGGAGGGGGCTTCTCGCAGAGGTCATGTTCGCTAGAGATCGCAGGAAAGGGGCATTCTCGCAAGAAGTTGCAAGGGGGAGGTGGGGCTTCTCGCCGGAGGTCTCACGTCGGGTGGGGACAATTTTGTCGGTGGGGATGATTCGTGAGTGGGTAATCATGGGGGGTGGCTAAACCCAAATCGCAAATTGGTGAAGGGTGATCGGGGGGGGGGGAGCCCAGATCAAAAACAGCACCGGTGGGTGGGGAATCTGTGAGTGGGTGATTTGTTTTTTTTTTTTTTTTGGGCGGGGGAGGGTGGTGGGTAGGTAGCCTTGGAGAAAGCGATTTCCTACAGGGGAGGTCATGAGTCGGGGTCGGTGAGTGCCGGGAGGTTGCCGGAGGCCGGGGTGGGGATAACGGTGGAAGGTCGACAGGGATGGGTGCCTTCTCCAATTTTTATTTATATTATTTATTTATTTTTACTTACTCTATAATACTATATGGTAGTACATACAATAACTCATATACATCCCTAATTTCTATACTATCTAATAAAATTTTAACGGTCTAAAAATGAGCTTTACTGGAATGATTGGTAGTGACTCTCAAAGATCATTCACCACAGCTTTTCACAAAATATTATTAACATAAAACAACAAAATGAATTTTTGTGCTTTAGCGATATAACACTACGACACTGGGTGGGGGGCGAGGGAAGTGCGGTTAGTTTGTCTTGGGCAAAATAAAGATTTTTTTAGGATTATTTTTATGAATAATCCTGAATTATCTCTTTGGTCTCAAGTCAGTTTTTAATTTTTAATTTTACATGTCACATTTTTTGAACATTTTGACTGTAATGAAAGCGGTTCTTATATTAGTATTTGTAAAAATTTGAACAGAAATTAAATACATTCAGATGACATGAGCTTTAATAAGACTAAAATCATAACTAAATATAGTTTTTAAAGAAAAATTGTATCTCAAAAATAACTCTATGATACTCTATATTTTTTATTAAGATATAGTTTGCGATATATATATTTGATTAAGATACGGTTTACTTTGAAAATATCTCTAATTAAAAAACTATTCCCTTATAACAAACAATATTAATTACAATTTTACTTGTAAATAAAGATCATTTGATCAGAATATATACAATTCTAATATTTTACAGGACCATTGGTATACAGTTACAAGATTTGAGTACTTTTCATTTTCTTTATTCTCAAATTTATAAGAAAAACAAAATATTGGAATTTTTTTCCGTGTTCTCATAACACATTCATTCCCTTCTTTTCTTTTAAATAAACCAACCATGAGTGAGTCTAATTTGTGCCACAACCCCCCCCCCCCCGCCGATTTGATTTGTTCTACTTGCACCATCCCCGGAGACATTTCTATTTCTCATTTTCTTAAAGCATGCCCACATTTTTTTTCTTGGAGATAACATCAATCACGATGACGGCGCATTTACGCTTCATCATTTTTAACTCTTAAGGTCTGTTTGATAAATTAGTTGAATTTGAGATGAGATATAATTTTTAAATTTGGGTTGAGCTGACTTTTGAAAAATAATTATAAATTTTATTGACTTTTTAGAAAAAAAATAAAAATTGAGATGAAAAGATATAGTTTAGTTTAGTTTAAATAAAATTGATTTACTAAACAAGACCTTAATTCCTATTAATCTTTTATTTCGGTTTTTTCCCCCTCCTTTTCAATTTCTCCTGCTAAAATTCTCGTTTCAACAGAAAGGCTAGATTTCTGCTTGTCTAATTTACTTGCTTCTTACTCTTTTTATGGGAGGGTGGCAATTACTTCTTCAACCTCATATTTAACTTAAATATTAAATTTTATAAATAAGTAGATAAAATGGTTGTTCTCCCTCCAATAATAGCAAATTACAAAATAAAAAAACTATTTTCTTTATCATCATATTATTATTTTCTATCTTTTAAATCTTCTCTATTATCCTACTTTCTCTTCCTCTTACCAAATATACACCACCAAACATAATGCTTAAAGGTAGATGGTTACTAACAAACACGTGCAGAGTCAGGAATTTTTTTCAGGGGGTATATACTTTTTTTTTAAAGATAAAACAAATATTAATGAGGACTATATGAAAATTTTTTATTTTAATGGGTTTATATAATGATTTTTAATTTTAGTGAGGAGAAACTAATAAAAATATTAACTTTTTTTTATCGGAATTATATTAATGAGGGTTATATGAAATTTTTTTATTTTTAATAAAAATAAAATAGGGATTATAGGATAATATTTTATTTTCAATGAGAATATATTATGAAAATAAAAAAAAAATTTAAACAAAATGAAAAGAATAAAAAATTTAAGTGGGGGCACCCCACTCCCACCGCCTGTGCTATCAAATAGTAATTGATGCAGCCACTGGTTGCCACTAAATGGTGCCCGTCCCTATCTAGCCCCCGCCTGTACTGCACTTTGACAACAACAACAGTCAACAGCAGCTTCCTTTTTTTTTTTTTTTTTTTTGGGGGGGTTGGGGGGGGGGGGGGGGTTGGGGGGTGTTAACTTGCAAAGTTAGTACGGTGAGTGAGAAGTGTCCTAAGCACTTTTGGGATTATTTTCTTTTTGATCTCTGAATTATAAGTCCAACCCACTTTTAATTCCTACACTTTAAAATGTCTTCAAATTTTTAATTTTTCTTATAATGACTGTTCTCTCTAAAACATTGCTAGATATTGGAATGTAATTTATCTTAGTCAGGATTAAAATTTTTCATTTTCACATTCTTTGTTTCAACATTTTAGAAAGTCATAAACTCTCAAAATACTTGTATTCTAGATTACAATGATAAAATTAATCTTCATTAAAACATATTTGATGTTTACGTGGTAAATACAATCCAATTTTTAACAGTTTTTTAAGGAAAGTATTATTCTGCGACAAATTAATAATTCGAGTATTGGTTTTAGGATGATATTTTAAAATTTGGGGGATTAAAAAGACATTAGACCTACAATAAATAGCAAAATTGAAATGAACTCTTGGGCAGAATTCATGTGGACAACTTGGAGTTTGGAGTGTTGAGAGGTAGGGAGCTTTTGAATTATGTTGTATGAGTCTTTTGATGGGAGTGTGTTCTTATCTTTGAAGTGAATGGGTACAACCCCACTGGCCCACTCTCGTTTTCACCCTGGTCCCCTTCAATATATGCGAAATCTACAGAAGTTTTATTATTTTCAAAGCCCTTTTGTTTTGAGGACATTTTTAGTAATGTAAGCTTGATTCTTTGAATTCGAGACCCACTTAACGAATTGGAAAGATTTTGGAATTATTTTGGGTTCAATCTGAATTATTTTTGTCATTTCCGTGTCAACGCTAAAGGACCACATTTCCCTTTTCTATGGCAAAAAAACAGAACAAAGAAAAATGAGAATAAATGCATTTCAAAAGAAAAGAAAAGAAAAGAAAAAAGGCACTAAATGGGCTTTTATTCAGATTTGGAAGGGCTCAAAGGGGGCCGGCCTAAAAGAGTGGCTAGAGTCGTTGTGAGCTCACTCGTTATATTCTCATTAGAATCAAGAATTATTGTATTGGATTTCCTATTTTGTTGGCTATCTTATATTATGTAATCTGAATTTAAAATTTAATCATATAAAAAAGCTAAATGACAAAAATTTTTGAATAAATTGATGAGTCGTTAAAAAGCGATTGATAGGATAGCTATTGAGATAGGAAAATAGGACATCGGATCTGTACTCTTCTCACTAGGGGTGAGGAGTGGGCTAGGGTTTGAACCTCTTACTTTGCTTTGGGAAATTGTAGTAAATAACATATTTCATAGGTACATTTCAAGTTTATAGCATGTTTTTTAAAAGATAATAAATTAAAACATATATTTCTGATAAATTGTATTTTCTTGGATTTTCTAAAAAAGATCGGATTTATGGTTGATTTTAAACGATAAATATGTGTATAGTTTCATGTTTGAGAGAGAGAAGAGGAAGGAGGGTTTTTTTTTTTTTTTTTGGTATGATGTGATTATAAATTCAATTGTCCTATTTAATACTATATTTAAAATTTACACTTTTTAAAAATGTTATTTTGCTATTTCTCCCGTTTGCTTTTGGGGTGTTTAAAATAATGAGAAAGGGAAGGGGTGTCACTCCCGAATCCCTTTCATTCAACAACCAAAAAAAAAAAAAAAAAAAAAAAAAAACTCATCCTTTGGGAGTGTCTAATTAGGTCACAGATGGATTTATCTCCTAAATCCAAAGACAAGATGTCAAAAAGATAAAAGGAGGAATACGTCCCTTTTAATATACTTCTTAATTTTTTCAATGAAAAAAATTTATTCTTTAATTTTGAGCCTCTAGTTTTTCTCTTTTTAAATTATGCTCATCTAATTTGATTTTAGGGGGGGGGGGGGGGGGGGGGGGGGGGGGGGGGGGGGGGGGAAGAAGAGGGAATATTATACGTGTGTTAAAAGGAGAGGTTATAATATTTTGTACCCCTCACTAAAGGTTAGAAGGCATTTCCATTTTTTTTTTTTTAAGTTTAGCTAGAAGCTTACTTTCTTTCCTTTTTTTTATTTTTTTTAAATTTTTATAACGGAACATATTTATATATATATATATTGTAGAGATTAACCCATAAATCATTTGCTTAAAAGTGCAAAATGAAATACACTCTTTCAAAAAAAAAAAAAAAAAGGGAATACACTCATAGTTATACACACCTTGAGAAGCAAATTCACTAAAAGCGTGGTCTCAAACAGGGGGAAAAAAAATGATCACGCTTTTCTATCTTAGCCTACAATTTTCTGACTTTGCCAATGACTCTTCTGCACACTGGGCAAGCCTTGTTCTCCTCATTAAAAATCCTGCAAAAACAGTGAAACTCTTTCTAAAATCCTCGAATTAATACAAAACAACTTTTTTTCCCCCCCCCCCCTTATTTCTTTCTAAATTTAACTCTTCAAAAAAACATCTACGGTATGTTGGGGCACAAGGAACATTGAGAAGTTGAAATTAAAAAAAAAAAAATTGACGTTTGGAAGATTAGAAAAAAAAAAAAAAAAAAAAAGACGTACCTTTGGGCACATACACAGCAAGTAGCGCTGTGGCCACAGGGGACAAAAAAACAATCCCGTTGTTCATCATAGCAAATCACACAGACTTTCCGATCATACAAATTATCCTCCGAAGAATTATTAGTACTGGGACTGCTGTTATAACTGCAATTTCCTCTTTCAATATCTTCTCCACAAGTCCCATAATAGCAAGTCTCTGGCACTGTTTTTAGTGGGTTTGTTTCTGTTGGTCCCAAGTCCTCTGCATTCTCATTCTCCCCCTCAAACAGCCCAAGGAACTTCATAATGAAATATAGCACCAGTACAATTGAAGCTGCTGTGTTTCAAGTACAAAATACAAGGCAAAGTTAGTGGAGTAGATAAATCTCGTTCCGACTAATTCATCGGGTGAGACGAGAGATATTCTGATACAAATTCTTAGATTTAAAATTTAAAAGTGTTTTTATTTCTTTTTAATATTACTAAATGTAAGTCATAAATTTCATACCGTAAAACTATAAATAAATAAATAAATAATGGTGTGTACCTATGTAATTGATACACACGAATTTGTACACTATTTAATTAGTATCATCTTTAAAGCATATGTAGTTGATACACAGTTAAAAAAAAAAAAAATTAGTCACAACTTTTATGTGATTAAATGTCGCTTTTGGTCACAAGGTTGTGACTAATATACATTTAATCATTGATTTTTGCTGACTTTTGGCCTCGATATTTTGTCAAAAAAAAAAAAAAAAAATTCACGCCTGTCTAAAAACTTTATGGTTAAAAGCTTTAATCACAAATATTAGTGACTAAATACATATTAGTCACAAGGTTGTGACTTAAAATGACATTTAGTCACATACAAATGTTGTGACTAAAAGTTTTTTTTTTTTTTAAGTGACAAATGAGTTATATTTTCTTAACATCCGTAAACTTATTTTTAAATCTTTAAATCAGAGGCAAGGAGATCTGCGTTTTAGAATCTAATCAACATGTAATATTAATTGTGTATTTGTGTACTTACCCATAATTGTGATATAAGCAGAGAAACTGACAAGATAGTGAAGCATGGCAGACAAGTAGTTGGTCAGCATATCAACCTGTAATTAGTGATTAATGGGTTTTATAGAGAGACTGTTGAGAATAAGAAAAATATCAAATAATAGAAGGAAAGTGATTAGAGGAATTACCTGATAAATTGTGATTAAATTATGAACCGTAGAGATGATCCAGTGGAGCTTTCTTTTATACAATATCTCCTGATGTTGCGTCACTGAAGCATGAAAACATATAAAAACAATTTGTAAGTGGGTTTTTTTTTTTTTTTTTTTTTTCTTTTTTTTCAAGGCAGCAAAATTTGACTTTGAAAAGTGCTTTAATCAAAAGATTTTTTAGGACGGTTATACTTATCCCCTAAAGTCGTTGGGTTTTAACGACTTGTCTTTCAACTTAATAGTTTAATTTCCTAAATTACTGCTAACATCTTACGTGTACTTTGTTTGAGCACGAAATATACCATATCCGACAAAAGAATTTTCAACTTCAATTCAATTTTCAATACAAATATTATAAATTCAAATCCTTAATTAGTTGACCGAAAAGTTAATAAAAAGAAATATATTGCAACAAATCAAAAAATTCAGGAAAAATTTATCACAACTAGAAATTTAAAAGGATAATTGGTCGAAAATCGATAGATTTAGAAGACAACAGTATTAAAAAACCTAATACAAAAGCACTTCCAACTAAATATTAACTTAAAGATACTAAAAGAAAAGTAGCAGCAATAAAATTTCCAAAAACGTCATAAATTGTCAGAGGTTTTATTTTTATCCTCAAACTTATTTATATCAATTCAGGATATCAGATATCTACTGTTACAGATAGAAGTATCCATTATTGCAACTCTAAAAGGTAATCTACATACATTTAAATTGCAATTAAAAAAAAAAAAGAAGCAGAAAATGAGTTTCTAATTTTAATTTTCTTGTATATCATTAATGGAAACGCTACTAATTAAGCAAAAATGAGATGAAGAAAAGCTCTCTAGACATTATTACCTTAAAAAAAAAAAAAAAAAAGCTGTTCTGATGATCTTCATGACTCAATTGAATCCTCTTGAAGACCACCCACAAATTAAACGCGCCAAAATCCGCAGACACATTTTAGATGGAGCGACCATTCTAGTACCTTCCAATGCTGAGAAATGAGAATGGGATGAACCAAAGATCGGGATATTATGAACAAAGTTAAACTATATATTATTAACAAGGAGATGAAGCTCAAAGTATCTAAGAATGTTGGGAAGAAAACAATGAGCTCAACTCACTTGACACTTCACCTAACAAAAGTTGTTAAATGTATAAGTGCATATATATATATATATATATATATACTTACTTGAATACCGAAGGATACCCAAAAACATGACCAAGAGGTGGAGAATGGTAGTTGTGTTATAAATTATTCCGTTTCGGTACTCAGCTAACAGTCTTTTCTTTTGTTCCTTCAGCAAGAGTTTGGCGAGCAGGTGACCGTAATTAAATAGTGGAAGACGTTTAATTTGTGTTTCGAACTTTTAGGTCATGTTTTCTCTGTGTATTTGTTTATTTTCATATTTGTTTCCAATGAAGTCAGAGCGGAAGAGAAATCAATTGAGGAAAATTAATTAAATGTGATCTTATGATATGAGATTCATAGATATAACCTATATTTTATTAATAATAGTGTTTAGTATCGGTAATATCGCCAAACATATATATGTTTTATATTTTTATGTTCTACGTTGAATTATATAATTTAGTTAATGAAGCAATTAAGCAAGACAAAGGTACGCTGGATTAAATGTCACGTAGGTCCTACTTTAAGATGAGGTCAAATTATTATTATTATTTTTAACAGCTTAGAGCCAATTAGCATGCATACCTTTTTGGTAACTACAGTTATGTACAGCTATATATATATATATTCTATGATAGAGCCATCTTAAATATTGAATCATATACAAACTAAATTATGTATGATAAGAGTCTAATGTAATACCTACTAGTTTTTATTATTCAATGCTACCTGTAAAGATTCACTTAATTAATAATCCAAATAAAATGAAGGGAAAAAGAAAAGAGACAAAACAAGTGGGGGGAAGTTGTAGTAAATTCCACCATTAAGATTTACAGATTAACAAATTTTTTTTTTTTGAGGGGGAATTAAATACTATTTCATCCTTAAAAAGTAATTGATATGAATGTCATGTTTTTCCACGGTAATGAACTTGCGTAGACAAAAATTGTGATGATAAGCAACGAGACATGATGGCAAAAAGTGTGGGCCTGGCCTAAGAAAGGCCCAAATAGAAACTGTTTAAAAATGGCCCAGGAGATAGCTGGACTACCAATCCTCTAACATACCCTATGTTTTGAAGTCTGTATTTTTAATCGTTTAATATACGAATTTATATGATTTCTGAGTCAACATTTAATATTGATCTAAAAATTCTCAAAACACTTAAAAAATAAAAATTAAGTATTAATTACTTTTTTATGCTCTACATTTATTTTTTTTTTTCAAAAAGTATACCGTTCCTTTTGAAATTACATTATTAGATTAAATTTAATACATATATCTATATTTTTTTTCTCCATAAAAACTTAATTTTGATATCATAAATACAGAAAACACCCTTAAAATTGAATTTAAAAATATAATTGAAGAAATTCAAATATAAGGATATTTTTTACAAGGTCAAAAAGTGGACTGAGATAATGTCTTGATTTTTGTATTACATGTAATAGAATGATAATAATACATGATTTTAAAATATAGGATATAATTTTTTTAATAAAAGAAAAATACATGACATAAAAGTGTATAATCCAAATTTTGGTTTTTCTTTTTAAGGGCAGTTTGGATATTTTAGGTCAAAATTAAGTGTTGACCAAAAAAAATATAGATTTACATATTCAATAAAATCTGATTGCATAAAAATACAAAATTTCAAACTACAAAAATATATTTTTTAAATAAAAGCAAAATATATGATATAAAAATGTAAATATCCCTTGTCATAAATATTATTTTTCACTAAATTAACAATATTCTAAAATATTTTAAGTAAATTATTAGGAATAATCAATTTACTAGAAGTGAAGAAATTTACTAAATAAATTTATTATATGCTCTAAATAGTTTAAAATATGTTATTTTGTTATTGTAAAAAAATTAGAGAAATTAGGGTGAGTGATCTATTTTGGTCATCTAATTTAATAGATGCCTTTTTTTTTTTTTTTTAAGCAAAATGATTGTTTGCATTTTTTTTAAATAGATTTAGTCAATCAGTAATGGATCATATATCTCAATCAGTGATTGACTTGAAAATTGGTGATTTACATTATGGTTAATCAATGACTAACTACGGTCAATCACTGATTTATCAAATTAATAATATTAAGTAGTCAATTATTGATTAATCATTTAAAAAAATTGATTGACCATTTAAAAAAATTGATCTTTTAATTAATTTTTAAAAACTTCGCCAATTCATTAAAAAATTTATTAAAAGGTTATGTACCTCTAATTATTTATTTCTTTTCTCACGGTATAAAACAGAGAACCAAAGTGGGCAAAACCCAAGAAAACATACGAAAAGAAGAGAAGCACCTTTGGGCTTAAGACAACAACAACAGTCATAATTTTCTGGGACGATTATTGCTTTTCCATTTTGTCGCTTAAAAACGACAATCTCTAATTTCAAAATCGAGTCAGTAGCACTGGACAAAAGAAAATAAACATAAAAGAAGATTGCTATTCTTTTAACTAACAATTTTTGCTGCGAATTTTAAAATAAACCCCACAAGAAAAAGACCACTAATGTGTTATGTTCAAACTGTCTCCCGTCGAAAAGCGTACCAAAAAGCAACCTCTCTTATTTACATATATGCACAAACACTTGGCTGCACTTTCCTTATATATATATATATATATATATATATATATATATATATTGGGTTTCTTCGAGATAATAAGAAATGAAAATTCGCATGCCCCACGGGCCACGATTGCAGAGATAATTGGTGGATTTTTGGGGACAATGCATTTCTTTGTCTCCAAAGGTGATCAGAAAAGATCATATATGCCTGAAAAGCGTGCGTTCATACATGCATGCATGAATTTGTTCCTTTCGGATAGGGATAGATTTTGGTACCGATGAGATTTCTGAATTTCAACTGCTATACATTGGCGGACCTGACCTTCTAATTTAGTGAGAGCGTATGCAAGAACTAAGTTGTGTATGATAATTTTGATATATACGATAAAAATTTCTGACTCGATGTATACAACCAACAAGCTTATAGATAAAATAAGAGCAAAATTTTTAGTATAGACTTACATGAGAAAATTAATTTTCAGTGTGAATAAAATTAAAAATCACAAAATATTTTAGATTATTTTAAAAATAAGAAATAATCAACAGAGACAGCAGCCTCCACTCATCACAACGAAGCTCCGCCCCTGATTACATGATGTTTTGTTAGGGACAAAAGTTAACTAATTGACAGTAATTGCTGCTGAATTATAATGATGTGTCAGTTCTGATCACGGGTGGCTTAGCTTGTATATGACAGCAATGGAATATGAGTGGGTATATTCAGCATTGGCTAGAGAAGCTAAGAGAATACATATTTTTGGTGGTGATCTAGACTTTCTAATTACACAAACAAAAAGAATTTACATATACATGCTTTTGTCTCAACTACTAGTAGTTCTGCCGAGATAAAGTATTATAGCTCTATATATGTGGCATGTGTGTGTGTGTGTATACACGTGTGAACATTAAAGTTAGATCAAATTCTAAGATTTGATTTTATCTGTAGTAGAAGAAAAATAAAAGTTTTAGCTTTTTTTTTTTAATGATTAAAATTAGTGTTTGGAAGTATATATTTGAAAGTGCTTAATAATTAAGGGGAAAATTGATGTTTAATTTTTTTATAAGCATTATTAAAAATATTAGTACATGCAAAGCTCATAAAATCTTATTAAAACTCTGCTATAAGTTTCACAGTTTTAATAGAGGAATTTTTTTTTAAAATACTGAGGCTTCGTTTGGCATTTAAGTTTAACTCCAGCTAAATTGTACTTTTTCATTTCAGTTTTTGTTTTTTTCCTGAAAAGTCAACAAAAATTAGAACTAGTTTTTGAAAAGTTAACAAATTCAAATTTAAAATTTCAACTTCAACGGCGAATCAAACGTAAACTAAATCTTGTGATCTCTTATCAAGAACCAAAGCAACATCTGAAGATCTCTTATCAAGAACCAAAGTAACATCTGAAAACCATTCAAACATTTTAAGAAGTAATTTATGAAAAAACAGCCTCCAAAAAGCAATGCTTAACATGCCCTTTAAAACGTATCGCACGAAATAGCCTTGCCACAACGATCAGTTCATAAAATAACAAGAAGAACATATGTATTAAGTGGTAACTAATAAGAAGAATACCTATTGCAGAATAAAAGGTTGAAAAGTTAAATAGGGCAACTTATTTATCCAAGGCCAAATCTCGTGTATATAAAAAGGAGAAAGTAATGGGAATTAAATTTGAAAGAAACCACTTAATTAAGCACATGTTAAGTTAATTGTAATCAGACGGAAAGATGGAAGTGGGTTAGTCAAAATTAAGAAAGGTTGTCTAGGAGGCGCCCAGGTCTTGATGAAACCTTTCAGTGATATCCCATGTAACGCAGAGAGTGCTTTCATCATCTATATATTTACATACATACATACATACATACAAATATATATATATATATATATATATATTGTTTGCTGGAAGATTCAACCCTCTTTATGGAAATTAATGCCGATCGTCAAAGTAATATTTTGGTTTTTGAGCTTGACGTTCAATTTTGTCATATAAATAAATATATATATATATATATATATATATATAGACTCACAGATCATTAAGTTTATTTGATTTTAGGTTTATACAAATACAGTATATTGTGCCACTTTTTGTAATCATCCTCGAATACATATATAATGCGAGTATATATACGCGTACGTGTACATTATTATTATTATTTTGTAATTAATATAAGTGGAGAGTTTAATATAAAATAATATTATTAATAAAGTACCATTGGATGTATTTATTTTCCTGATATTGTTAGTTTTTTCCTCTTATCATTTATATATACATATATATGTGTGTTACTGCACACAAAGAGGTGAAAATTGTTACTTTGGATTCTTGGAGAAAATTTAGATATTTTGAGAGAAAAACTAGATAAAAATCTAGTCAAGAAAAACTCATCCTACAAATTTTGTTCTCACAGAAAAATAATTTTTCTCCTAGATTATTTTATTTGGTATTTCTATTTTAGATTTTTTATGTTTTTATTAGTTTTGTCAGACATTTTGCTTCTCTTTCTTTTCATAAAATTCTCACTTATTCAAAGAAATATTAAAATATGTATTCGTATGTTTACGTACGTATCGATATAACATTGGTCTTTATGTTATTCAATATTACAATTTTTGGATATTTCAAACTCCTAATTAAGCAACAGCATCTGTTTTCGCTTAACCATGAAGAAACCATATAGATTGTAGTGTCTCATATAATTACCATAAATCCATCTCAGTTTGAGGCTGATTATATAGTGCAGATTATATATATTGGTTCTAATAGGGATCAATATTTTGTCCATACCCTTTTAATAAAGAATGTCCAAGATGGAGGTGACATGACAATGATTATGGAATATAGAATGCAACCAAAGCTTCTTTGTTATTACTAATCGGCCTCCTAATCAAAATCTAAACCAGAATTAGTAAACAAATGAACTTCATTCTCGAATTTCGATATATAATATAGTTTAGTGTACTTTGGTTTCCATTTAGCCGAAAAACTTTTGTTTTACCACTTCGTGTTCAGACGAGATGCTTAGGGAAATGGTAGTATTACTTATAGTTTCTTTGCCTTTGAACTATAATTACTTTTTGCAATTCAAAGTTTCTCTGTTGTTAATTAGGGTTTGTAACCAGCAGACAGTGTGACAAAAAAATATTTGCTTTAGTAAAGGTTTCGAACAATCTGAGAGACAACATTACAGACATGCAAAGCTTCAGCTCCATGTTTTGCTTGCCTGATTAGCTAGTGTTTATGTTCCTTTAGGGTTTTTTTACTTTTAATGAAAGGCTGCATGTGGAAACAAGAGTCAGAAGTATACCTTGACATCCCGATTGAGTCAGAACCTCTTTAACACCCTTATTATTTATCACATTTTTAATCCATCGGTACCAAATTATCAATAGTAGTAAAAATTGGTGCAAAAAAAGGACAAATTTCATCCCCCCCACCCCATAACTAAGGACTTGTCAAAAAATGCTCTCCGGATTTCAATTTATAATATTCTTTCCCCTAAACTTTAAAAAAATTTGTGAATTTCCTCCCTCAATTAAATATTTGATGACAAAATGCGCTTAACACTCACTAGAAGCATTGGGGGTATAAAATGTGGAATGACAAAATTACCCTTATAGTTAGGCTAAAAGAGTATATTGAGGGTTGATTGTTATTTTATAAATTCGTAATTTCATATTTAATAAGAGTAATGAGTATCACGTGTAATACCAATATGTGCCATTCCAAAACTACAGATTTAGTACCTAACTCGTACTTTCAATGAGTATCATGTGTATTTTTTTTAATCAAAAATTTAATTTAGAGGGAAGTTTGCAAACTTTTTAAAAGTTAGGGTAAAAAAAAATTATAAATTGAAGTTCAGGTAGCATTTTATGATAAGGGCTAAAGCTCGGAGGAAAAGTGAAAATTTTGCAAAAAAATATCTAGTACTACTTGCACATGTATAAGAGAAGAAACTGAAATAGAAAAAGAAATGAACAGACACAGCTACTCAAACATATTAAAAAAAAAAAAAAAAACTTGCAGTCTCAAGATATCCATTCAGGGATCTACTCCTTTAGTCAATTAAGTGAAAAAAGGCATAGAATCGATATGTCCATTTTTCTTTTAAAAAAAGAAAAAAGAAAAAAGAAAAAATAGAGAGATTGAAAAAAAGAAGAAGATATACCCATTTTCATAACTTTTTGACGGCTTCCATGCCAGTGCAAGAAACATGAACAAACTTCTTACACATTAGTGTCACCTCTTTTCTATCGTACATGTTAAAAAGAGAATTGTTGGGTGGTGCCCTTTTTGTGTTTGAATTATACAAAAGGGAACCGTCCAGCACCTTTGCCTTGCCGAGTGGAGAAATATGTTTCCTCCGGTGAAGTCTCATACCAAACTTTTTTTTTTTTTTTTGGTGTGGAAATTAAATGCCAAAACTTGAATCTTGAATCTAGAGCCTTGAAAAAGACGTATCAGAGAAAACCCTTTTTCCCAACTCATCAAAATTCAGAATAAACGAATTCGTGATTTGGTATTTCTTTTTACTGACAAATCACTGATCCATATTTTAATATCATTACACACACACACACACATATATATATATATATATATGAAGCATATACTAATTATTTTAATGAGCTAATAAGGCTTACATAATGTCTCAGAAATGACAAATCACTGATCCATATACATATTAATTTCACTCCCCCCATCATCCACATGCTAAAAATCTCATTATATATACAATGACAAGGGCCAAACAAAAGGCCTAGAAGTGCCAGTACCTCTTGGGACTACTTATGGGACATCCACACACACACACACACACATATATTTATATACTTGTTATTTATATATTTTTTTACTCGGTGAAAAAATATTTTGTAAAAGGGGACCTGAAACTCTGTGTAATATAAGTAAATTAAGAAAAGGCACGTATATATGATATCCAAAAAAAAGAAATCCTACTTAATTAAATCAGACTATAGATTAGAATGACACAAAGTAAAAACTAATGTAACAGAATTTATAGCACGTGCACTAAAATCCATGCACATGAAGCCTGGTAAGAACAGTTAAATAGACATCAATTAAGGAAATTTTGTAAGTATTTTCTCAAAACAATCTCAACAAAAGTATATTCCCTCTAGGGAAAAGGAAAAAATAAATTTAAATAAAGATGGCTCCATGCCCTTTGGAGCTAGGACCATCAAATTCTACTTTGGTTTTGCTGTCGTATGCCTTCTAATAAGGGCATACTAATATAACAAGTTTGTCGTTTAAGAACGGAAATTTTTTTGATAATTTCAAAGCTTCATATAGCCGTTGAATTTGTAGTCATTCTCATGAGACAGAATTTGTAGTTATTCTCGTGAGACAGACTCTTCTTGGATCACTTGAAATGTCTTCGGTTATCATTTGGCTTTTGTGGTTTGTATCACTTGATATAGAATTTCAGAAGCCATATATATATATATATATTCAGAAGATATATATGTATAATATTTAACCATTCATGAAGCGGCATGCGTTCATGCGACCCTTTTGTGCACACCACATGCACTTGGTACGATCACAGCAGCCATGTTTACTAAGTAAACTTAATTAATTAATCGGAAAAAAAAAATCTTATTAGTCGCTTCGGAAGTCAGAATGGAAATATGTGCTGGCAAACAATTAAGGAAATGTAGATAAATGAATCCTGTAGGAATTAACTCAGCTGGTGGGAGGAGAAAGTATTGAGTAGTAGTTCCTAGTTGGAAACCTAAAATGTGTTTTGTTTTAATAAGTGAAAGTCATAGAGATGTACGCTAAATGAAAAAAAAAATCAAAAAAAAAAATAACGAATTAAGAAAATAACGTGGTGAAAAAAGAGACTGCTAGTTTATTTCTTTCAGAATCGTATAATTAAAATGCAATACCTAAAAAAAATGAAAAGAACAAATGGAAGATATATATATATATATTAAATTATATGCCAATAGAACAAATAGAGAAATTGGAAGTCTGAAGGCACTAGGCTCCTATAATTTGGAGTAGTACTTTTGCTATATAAAGATTGACGTCTGTTCCAAGATTGTAGAGATTTGTGCGAAAACTAAGCTTGCGTTTAGTTTGCTGGTTGAAGATGAAAATTTTAAGTTAGAATTGGTTGATTTTTTAAAAATTTGTTATAAATTTTATTTATTTTTCAGAAAAAGATAAAAATTGAGATGAAAAAATACAGTTTATTTTGAGTTAAACTTGAATGTCAAATAAAGCATAAGTATAATTAATCATATCATATCACAAATATACATATAGATATAAAACTCTTGCGAAATTGGAGAGCTAGTGTCTTAAATCAATTGGTACGTACTAGCTATAAATAAGATTTCTTTTTTTATTTTTTTTTCTCTCTTTTGGAGAGAGCTAATGGTTGTATATGAGAAATTAAAATTGGTGTAATACCAAATTCAACTTTTTGTATTATTATGTCGATCTGGGACAAAGTCTGAAAATGTGTGTGCGTGTATATATGCATATGTAAAAACGTGAACCTAGAAGCATATAAATTACAGTTTATTCGTTCTGTAAAATGTTGGAAAAATAGAAATCTAAAATATTAATTCGATGCCAGCAAATTAAAGAAGGTTTATCAGATTGGAGAATATTCCATTGAAGAGTACTTATCCAATACATGAAAAGAAAACGTACGAATAGCAAATATCGACCGGAAAGTCCAAGAGAAAAGATTCTGCAAACCGCACGCAGAAAACAAAACTCAATGCAAATATATTTATCTCGTCTAGTCTTTGTATCTGATTCTGCTGTACAGTACATTGTACGTCATAATGTACATATCATATTCACACATCGATATATCGATTTTCAAATTTTTAGCTTATATTTAGTTCATTGGTTGGAACTAAATTTTTTTTATCGGAATTGTTTATCCTTTTAAAAACTAATTAAAATTTTTATTAACATAAAAAAAAAAAAAAAGATTCGAAAAGGCTTAGTTTGCAATGGTATTCCAAACAAAAAGTTAGTTTTTTAATTAAATAATTAGTGCTGAATTTTTTCAACTGCCACGATGGACATGATATTAACCAATTATTTAATTAATTAGTGTTGAATATATATTAAATCTAGGTTCAAGACAAGCAAATAAAGTGGTAACAAAAAGATCTATTAAAATGAGTATATACGCTTTGTTACAAAATCCATTTTTGCCTGGACGTATGTACATGTGTTCATAACCATTAACGAATAAAGATAAGAAACAAAAATTGAATGAACTACAGTTTAGTAAAAAATAAAAATTCGTGGATAAAGAATTAATGATAGTTATTATTATTTAATAAGTAATGAGAGGAAATAATTAGCATCTAGTGAAGTTAGGATATTCTAAGTAGATTTGGTACTTATTAATAATCCCGTCTCACATCAAGCTCATCAATCATATATATTATTATAAAGAAAAATTGAAAGTGAATAAAAGTCTCAAACATACATCATTAATTTATATGAATTATTACGTGGAAATTGCATGATATGTTTACATCAAAAGCCTAATCAGGCAAGACGTGTCAATGGAATAGATGTACAAATTTATCTTCGTTAATTAATACAAAATACGTACCGTGTATAGTAGTAACTGAAAATATAAAATTCACAATAAGAGAGGCAGCAGTCATTATTACGTCACCAGATAAGTTGATCCTCCCAGCTAGCTCCCATATATATAACAGACCAACCATATTATACATATTACGCATGCATGGTACATGTTATATATGTATATGTCCATGTCATACATGCATATATATATATGTGCAGCATATATAGTAACTATAATGTATATGTTTAATCTACATGCCAAGCATCCAACCATGAAAAAACTGTTCGTAGCATGCTTCCAAGCAACAAGTATAAACTATGAAAAAGAAACCTATATATATATACATATAGCTCATATATATAAAATTAGTAGATCTCTAATTAACCAAGTTACCACGTCGCAGAGCATAAAATCCCTTCAAAATTAAACCCTACACACATATATATATGCCACCCAACAGATAGGAATATATAGCACGTGCACTAAAATCCATGCACATAAATTCCACAGGAATTCATCTTCAAACAAACGAATATTATTATTACACCCTTGAAGCATCATAAGATTTACAAGTTTTGCCACAATTCCTAATCAAACAGTGCTTTTTTTTTTTTGGGTTGGTTTTGGGGTACGTACGACGTCTTGTCCTCAACTTTTTTGAGAAAAGCTGATACGGCAAAAGACAAGGATTCCATCGACACGACACACAAACAACAAGACATTACATTAGCGATGGATAAATGCTTCTCAGCGGATATTACTTGAACTTATCACACAGACACAGACGCTGAACAAAGTAAATTAAAGACACTTTTAAAAGCTAGCTAGACTAGAATATATTTATATATATAGATATATTATATTATATTAATCTTTTTTTTTTTTTGGTCCCTTTTCTTCTTATTGTTTCATCGTTGCACGCACGTCATCATCGTCATCCATCATCATGATCCTTGTCTTCAACGACGTCGTTCCGGGGCCCATTGCGGCGGAGCTGGGCTAAAGTGCACCGAGACCACCCTCGAATCGAGGAGTTCGACGATGGGCGTGAAGTTCACGCACCTCGGAGCCTTGTACTGGTTAATAGACGCGCCTCTTGAGATGGCGTAGTCCATGAGCTCCTCAAAGGTGCCGTTCTTCACAACCCTAATCTCGAGCGGTCCGATCGAGTTGTCAGCGACTCTGCCCTGTCGGTACACCGAGTTCAGGGACTCCTCCATGGCGAGGCAGCACCGGTCCAGCACCTCGTGGCTGGGCGAGTTGGCCGAGTCCTTCACGAGGAGTTCCCAGTAGATCACGTAGTGTCCCGGGATGGTCTTGGTGTCGGCGAAGCTCGTGTACTCGACGACGCTAGTGTTGAACTCCTTGAGAAGAACGGACGCGTTTTGGACAGCGTTTTGTAGCTCGGCCTCGTCGGTCTTGTCGGAGTCAATGCTGAGAAGGACGTTCTTCCTCCGCACGAAGCGGAATTGCGGCGCGGCGTTGTGGAATCCGGTGACTTGGAGGATGTCGCCCACCCGGTATCGGCATAGCCCGGCGTAGGTGGTGATGACGAGCTCGTACTCCTTTCCGACCTCGACGTTCGCCAATTCGACGAGTCGCGGCGGGTTGTCACGCCTCGGAGGAGGAGACGAAGGGTCATGTGGCATGAACTCAAAGTAGGCCATGTTCGGTATAATAGTATAAGACACCTCCGAAGGGTCAGACATTGGTTTCAAGTTAAGTCCAAAGTAACACTCGGAAGATGCGTACATAGTGCAAGCCTTAGGCAGGCCATTGCTGTAGTAATCCAAGGTAGGAATGTACTGAGCCATTGCACCGGTGACGATCACGTCGAGGTATTTGGTGTTGGGCCAGATTCTGGTGATGATCCCCTCCCAATTCTCACCCGAGCACTCGGAGGTCAAGAAGTCCGCGAGGTCTCGATCGGGTTTGAGGATGTCGGACATGCATTTCTTGATGGAGGGGTCGGTGATCCTAGGGTTTAGGTTTCCAGTGGAGATGTCGTGGGCGAGTTCGCGCCAGTTGAGCTGGAGGAAGCGGATGGCGCGGAGGAGGCCGGAGGCGAAGACCGCGCCGACACGGAGGACCTCGTGGCGCATGATGAGGCCGCAGAGCATCTGGGAGTACATGCTCTGGAAGGAGTCGGCGCAGAGGATGGCCTCGTTTGGGCTGGTGTAGACGTTGTACGCATCGTACGGCCTAGTCTTGAAGTGCTCGCTCTTGTAGTAGCTCGTCAACACCGGACGCGCCACTAGACCCCCCGGAGTCTTCGCTTCGGCCTTCACGAACAGGAAGTAGAGTCCCTTCCCTTTGTCTAACCCCGGCACGTAGCTGTACATAATTTTTCCAAATTACACCAAACGAAATGATCAGAGGTCAACGAATTTTATGCCTTGCATATTTAAAGTAAAATTATAGGTTTTACAATTTTTCAATCAGTCGGGATATCAAAATAAAGAAAATGAGCCAGTACAATATTGGTGTTAATATTTCTAAATCTGTAAAACAAATCGCTATTTTTTATTTATTTATTTTTTTTGTTGAAAAGTAAAACTGCAAATGTTATACACACACACAGACAGCTATGAGGGAGACAATACTTACAGATTCATGACAGGCATGAGAAGACTGTACAAAAGTGTGCGACGGTCCAACTCTTCATGAATCGTCGGCATCAGCTTCCTCTCTCCAGCAGAAGTCCCAGAACTGCAACATGTCAAATCAGAACTTATTTAAAACGACAGAAGATAACTCTCAAACGACACATAAAAACAACAAAATAAACTTTTTTTTTTTTTTGAATTTTAATACCTAGTGAGGAACTCAGAGATGGGTTGGGAGCAAAGGATCTTAGAGCGGTCGCCATTGGCGATGCGCTGGATCTCCGGCTGGAGATCCTCGTACTTCACGACTGGAACCTTCGACTTGAACGAGTCGCGGTCGGTGGCGCCGCCGAGTCCGAATCGCTGGAGATACTCGGTGTCCGAGTTGCGACTCAGTATCTCGGATAGAACTCGCTCCTGAACGGCGTCGGCGTTCCTGGTCATCTCCTCTATGAACTGAAGCGCCTTGGCGTCCTTCTCGCACGCCGGCGGGCCCAAGGGAGAGAATGTCACCGAATCAACGGCCATGATCGAATAATCAAAATATTGATGAAGATGAAGAAGAAGAACTAACAGCTAGTAATAACACAAAAAAGAAGTGTTTTTGTTTTTTTCGTGGGTTTGGGAAGTGTGGAGGAGAAGAAGGGGCTATATATATAGAGAAGTTTTTAGATTTTTTTTTTTTGGACCATGTCACGGTACACGTCAGCAAAGTGGGGGTGGCCAAATGGAACGTTGGACGGACGCTGACGGACGGTAGTTGGTCGTAGGAGCGACACAGGAAATATTTTGGTCACAGGCTGTGTCGCCTCTCGGGGGGACAAGTTGGGCCCACGACACGTCGATTGGCTAATTTTAGCCCGACATGTGGCCCCAATCTCATTGCCAGGTCATCACGGGCTTTGTCTAGGCCACTCTGCAGCCGGACCACGCGGCCTTTTTCTGGTCAGTTTGCTTCTTCCCTTGACAACGATAGCTGCCGGCTGCACCACCTTTTTTTTTTTTTTTTTGAAAGGATAGTAATGGATAAAGCTATGATGAATCTTTTTTATATACCATATTGATAAAATTTATTTTTTAATCATTCAATTATAATTAAACGGTTGAGATATTATTTATATACGATAATTATCATACACTTTATTTTTTAATAGTATTAGACTAAGAAATAAAAAAAATTAAAAAAAAAGAATTTTAAAAAAATCCACCTTCATCGATGGAAGGTTGGGGGAGGAGAGGTTTCTGTTGCCGGGATCGGGAAGGAGGGAGGGACTGGGGTGGTTGGCGTGGGGGGGAGGCGGCAAATCTGATCTAGGGGAGGGGGGGTCTGTCACCGGCGTCGGCGAGGAAGTCACCAGCGTCAGGAAAGAGGGTTGGCCTTTTTAAAATTTTTTTATTTATTAATCTATACTAATATGAAGTAATGTGTATTATAATTGTTATACACAAATAATATTTCAACAGTTCAATTACATCTTAACGGTTTAAAAATAAATTCTATCGATAGAATATATAAAGTGGTTCTACCGCAGCCATTCCTGATAATAATAATATTTATTTTAATTAAAAAAATGAAATAGGAATTTTCTCTTCTTTTTTTCTTTTATTTTATAATTTTTTTTTATGATGAAACCGTTAAGATTAGAATTGGGGGAATTATCCTTCAAAAAAAAAAAAAGAAAAAAAGAATTGGGGGAATTATTGAGTGGGGGTAGAGAAGAAACTATGGTGCAGTGATCACGTGACACATGGCCTTTTTATATAATAATAATAGCATGGATATAGTTTTGGAATTTTTATTGATTTAATTTAATACAATTTTTTTTTTGTTTCTGCGTTGTGCTTGTTCATATAGTGTTATATGTGGAGGGGTGTGGGTGAAAAGATTTTATAAGCTAAGGCGGGGTAGGTGAAGTTGTGTGTTGTTTTTATGTCATGACAGTTGCATTACAACAACATTGTTTTCTGCACTAGCTAGCCAGCCTTTGGGGAAAACATTTGTGCGTGTTTAATGAAATATTGTAATTTGTGGGCCTAATTAGTTTTCTAATATTTTTTAATGGGAGGTTTACAATATAATTGAAGGAATCCTATGGATATCTAAGAGAATTTACACTTAATTAAAAAACAAAAAAAAATGTATATATTATTTTTTTTCCCCTAAAAGTTGGATTTGGCGAGATACAATATGCATGAAAAGCAAGGTCATGATTATGAATCTTGAGAATACATAATTCGCAGCATAATATTTGGTATCGGAGAACAACTTGGGGATTACTTAATATTACAAGAGCTACAAAGAAAATGATGTCAATTATTGGGGACATTTCATAACTACATACATTGGAGCAAAATGCCTAATTGTTAATTCCCTTAAAAGTTAATTTTCTTTCTCCAACTAGCATTATTATTTAAAAAAAAAAAAAAAAAAAAAAGAGAGTTCTCAACCGCATGAATTGTCCTAATTTCCTACTGATTATTTGATATATTAATGTAAGCAATTTTGTTGAGTGCACTTTAAATATTTAAGATGAACATGCATTGATCACATTATTTAGAGGTGAATATAACGATAAAAATTACAATTCTTACCGATAATAAAAAGGATTTTATTTTATCATAAAAACTCTCTTCATAAATATGTAGATGGTTTTGATGAATGAACTTTAAAGTTTAAAAAGAGAAGGAACTTGATAAAATAAATGAACACTTTTTTTTAACTTTATTTTATTTTATTTTCTTATGAATTTCATCAAATTAGGTGAACTCCAGATTCAAGTCCCAGAATATTAGTATAAACTATAAATGTTCGATAGAAAATAGAGAAAGAGAGAGATTGCGTGTGGTTACCAAAGTCAGACTCTCTTTTGGTCCAAAAGGGAAATTATTGGAATAAAATTTCTACAGTTTTAATATATATTTATTTATGTCATGTATATATAGATATATATACATATATCTATCTTAATGTTGATCATTGAGGCTGCAGATTCAGATTTAATTAATTAAGCACTACATAATCGTAGCCTAATAAATGGTTATAGGAGCTATATATATAAACACAAAAAGAAACAAGTAACTAATTTAATTAGTACTTTCCATGTCTCTATCAGTCTACATAAAGGCCAGCACTACCATGGTTTCAACTGTGTACAGCACATAACATAACCTCAAAATTAATATTAAAAAGTTGCTAATAATGATAATCTCATGATAGAGGCCTAGATGTGGCCATTTCCTTTCACTAATCTTTAATTATCTCTCTCTTATTGGCCGAAGCTAAAACTTCCTCCAATGAAAAGTGAGAGATAAATACCTAGTCATCAATGAATCATTGACAATTCATTTACATGATAAGTTTCCCCCCCCTCACATACATAATATTTTCGATATTATTTACACTAAAAAATCCAAGTTAAAAAAATAATTAAAACGCTGGCCTTTCATTAATAGCCAAGAGAGTGACTGCATGAACCGTAGAGAAGTCGACAAAAGGTTAAAGCAAAATTAGCTATATCTTGTCTGCCATCTGACTAGCATTTGTTATTAATATATGAAAATTTTCTAGCTTTTGCATATTGGATTCTTGTTAAATAACATATGATAACGGATGAATCAATATTTATTGAATGTGATTAGAGATCTAGAGAATTGTTTATGAAAGCGAGAGAATAATAAAAAAAAAAAAAAAAGAACAGAACAGAACTTGAAATCAAGTGACTTGGCTAGCGAGACATCATTACCAATTTTGTTGGGTGATAAATTTGTTTTTTCTTCTTTATAAGATCTTGATTTCGAATCTGTCTTTTAATATGTAAGGCGAGAAATATACTTGTAAGGGATCTACATATTATGTTATATCTCTATTATTCTCAAGATTGTCAATTTATACGTCATCCTTCTCTAATCTTTACTAAGATATACACATAACTCATAATAATTATAAAAATTTTCATGAGAGAAATCGTAATCCAAAACTGTGTAGCTCCACTAATAAGACAACATAACAGGACAGCTCTAGCCATGGGGTTCCTTTTTTCAATTGATCGAATCTTTAACTTGTATTTGGTATGAGAGAAGAAAGAAAGGTTTATAACCTAAGTGATAAAATTATAAAAAAAGGGAGGAGGATCTTTTTTCTTTTTTCTTTTTTTAATTTGATATGAATTTCCTTCTATAATTGCTTCATTTCATGTTTTGATCAAAGATTAAACTTGAAGTTCTTTAAAAGATTTTAAGTCCCTTATTTGAATCCATTCTTCTCTATTTTTCCCTCCTACCAAACAAGCATAAGTCTTAAAATCCTTGCACTAATATTTTCTCACCCCCTATTTTTTCTTGCACTTAATTTCCATATATTACCAAACAACTCCTTATAAACATATTGGGGGACCAATTTATAATTATAAAATAATAATAATAAAAAAAGATTGTTGTCATTGGAGTTGGAAGTAATATTCAAGTTTGAAATTTCACTATAATCTCCCGAAGGAAAGGCAACTAAACACAAGTCCTTTCTACTTTGGATTGTGCATTATTGTAGTTTGGTTTCTGAAATGGGAAAAACTAGCTGTACACAAAATACGTAGACACTTACTTGTCTTTGTTGGTTCATTTTTGGTGTGGATGGTTGTTGGCTCTTCAAGGTCTGTTATCATTCAATCAAGATATTGACGGATGACTATATATATATATAATAGTTATATAAACTAGGGTTAAGTTTTCAAAGCTTTCATTATTTGCTTAACTCATTGTTTGTGTCATAGAGTGAATGTGAGAAGGTTTCAATCCAAACACGACCCGTTTATTAATTTTATCAACCCGCATAATCCATTGAAATTAATAATTAGTACAATATAATATTGACTTATTTTAAGATAATTGTGATTCTTTTAAGTTTTAAAATGTTTATCGGTCAACTTATTATTTTTTTTTAAATTAAAAAAATAAATTTTTAAAATTCATATGATTTATATTTAATTAGCTATCTAACCTTTTATGTCAAATCATATATAAATATATAATTAGATTGTAAACTGTTAGAAAAATACCCTATACCGTAGCAGAAAAATAATTATGTTATATATATATATATATATATATATTATCATATCAATCCCTGCGTACGTGTTAGGCAGGTAAACTTGAATATCATCTATCTATTAGTCGTGTCAGTATTTTATTAATCCAAACCATTATTAAAAACCGAGACCCTTTTGTTTGTATTATATTATTGTGTTGTGAACTAAATGGTAATCCCTACTCCTAAATACCCGACCATAATGAAACCTCATCATGATCATCAAAGAAAAAATAAAAAAATTGAATTTACTCAAGTTACAGAGACTTTTGCGTACGTATATATGAATAATTGAATTTTCTCAAGACTTTTGCGTATATATAACCGTGTATTTTTATGCACTGTGTAATAGGCACGGGTACCTAATTATTTTCATGTGCTATAATCTGGTCGTGATTAGACATTACCAAAACAAATTTCATGTGGGTAAGAAAAATCAACCTCACAATAAATAAACAAGTCGTATATTTACATGTAAAAAGAAAGGTCCTTTATTGGGAACTGTCTTAAGCTTGTTGGCACAAATGAATTGAAATGTGCAATCTATATATCCGATTCGTTGCGTTTCTCATCCAACAATAATTAAACTTGTGTTGTCGTTTTAAGAAGTTCCGTGTAGGACTCAATTAAGTAAATTAAGTTTGTTCAATTCAATCTGCAAATATATAATTAAAGAAATAATAAAATCCATTTATCGAAATTTCCACTTGACCAAACTCTTGTACTGAAATATTACGACATATATATATATATACATATATACATATATATACATAGGAGCTTCCCAACAAGAAACTTGACTTTTTAACCTTTTTACTAATTTCATGAAATATAATTCAACCACAAAATAATTAATTGGCTTTGAAATATATCCGCTTGATCCTGCTTCTTGTCATGAAATACTAGAACAAACACTGTTAAACTTTTGAAAATATCCAAGTCATTGACTTTTTTTTTAACCCTATTATATTTTTTAAGTCCATAGAAACATGGGGTCAAGTTGTTAGGCTGGAATAACTGAACTATGTTACCGCAAAGAGTATATCACCTGCAAGTTATATATATATATATATATATATATATATATTATTTTATTGTATTTTATATAGATAGCATATATGTGAAGCCCAAGATCAAATTTCTTCAATAAATTAATTAATTTTCATCTGTAGAAGTGGTCGCCTAGCTAAAACTTAGGATTTTGACCATTTTTTTTATCATACAATCCTCCTTTTAAACGTTCTCTAGACGTTTGTGTTAATTGGCACTCAGATTTTTGGTAGCAATTCTCAACCTTTTGCCACTTTCTTTTAATATACTCGGCATCTTATATCTTTTTATTTTATTTTATTTTATAATTTTTTTTAACACAAGAAGAGATCGAATTATGTTTGCCAAAGTGGCCATTGACTCAGCGCCTTATATCTTTTTATATGATACGTATCAAAATAAATATTATCAATCATTAAGTAATTAGTGGAACCTTTAATTATTTTTTCGTTCATGGCAGGTTTCCTACTTTCCTCTCCTCCTCCCCCCCCACCGATAAATGTTCAAGATAAGATTGTGCCTCGTATGAATCATAATGGACGTCCTTACTAATACTGAAACTCGCTTGTAAAACTACCCTATATATAAAAAGTACCTAAAAGCAATAATGTTAGTATTACATCGGAAAGATTAATAATGTGAATTGTGAAAAACCTGTCCAACATGATTAAAGCCAATTATACAAAACCTTTTTAAACAAGCAAAAGCAAGAAAAAGGAAATACCCCTAATAATACTTCTTACATATGTATATATATGTAATATATATATATATATATATATATATATACACACGCAGAGAAAAGGAAGGATGATTCCTCCAGGCATGCTACTATATATAACTGTTGACATGAGAAAGGGATGTAAACTAAAGGAAAGTACCTCCGGTTTTAGTAGCGGTCTACAATTTATGAGTGGTCCCTGTAGCTATATATATATAGACATATCTACTAATTAAATAAGGCAATGAATTAACCAGTGGCAGTCTCTTTGACCCCTCAATGTTTAGCTTATTTTGTCACCGTCCAGATCATAACAAGCTGGTGAAGGTGTGTGAACACTGAAATTAACCTGATCAACAACCAAGTCAACTATGACTTCTTTCAAAAATAAAATAAAAATAAAAACTTCAAATTTAAATGAATGAATGAATGATCAACCCGTGATATATATATATATATACACACACACACACAACATGGGTGGGGCATCATGTCTCATTTAGTTTTGTGCCTAGTGGAAGTTTGTTGATTTAACTTGATCATGGTTTTTATGTTCTAATTATCTGATAGGCTATGGCTAGGCTAATAAAAATAAAATACAAAATGATATATGAGTAGAGGTTTTTTTTTTTTTTTTTAATTTTATTTTAAGGGGTCTATAGGCCGGCCTAATTATTCTGATGCCCTTTAGGTCTGTTCAGCGATCAAGTATATGCATTTATATAAAAGCAAAGTAATATATATATATATATATATATATCTATATTTATCAATACATAGATCCATTATCAACAACAATGTGGATTCCTCAATAATGATCGTCAGCAGCATAAATTTTTTGGGTACAT
The DNA here is from genome assembly GCA_025413025.1 of Ficus hispida. Lineage (NCBI taxonomy): Eukaryota > Viridiplantae > Streptophyta > Magnoliopsida > Rosales > Moraceae > Ficus > Ficus hispida. The sequence continues at coordinate 6,779,223 of CM046365.1, forward strand.
AATTATCTATATATACAATGAAACCACGTGTATAGTAGAAAGGAAAAGGAAAAAGGAATATTCTTGTAAAAAGAGTTCGTAAACAAAGTTAATGAGAAGGAAGAAAAAATTTAACCAGACTAGTACTACAGAGGCTATCACTAAGCATTCGAGTAACGAGAAATACAATTGACATCCATTTGTTCAAAACATTATCCAGATAAGTGCAAATAGGAGTTGGAGAATATGAACCAATTATCAACAGTGGAATAAATTGTAGAATATATATATCTATTTAAAAAAAAAAAAAAACCTTATCATTAAGGTTTTATTTTTAAACCGTATTATTTGTATTGGAGAAACTCCATATCATACAGAGAAACAAATTCGTTGATCCAAAAAATAAAAGTACAAATAAATTTCGTGTTTAAAAGAAAAAAAAAAGGTTTTAAGATGTATAAATAATCATCCAATTTTAGTTCGGATTCATAGTCTTTTGTGAATGATTTATTTGATTTCGCATTATTTTATTTTGCAAAAACAAAATAAAGCGAAATTTTTTTTTTGTTTCTCTTCACTTTCTCTCTATCTTTTTAATAAGTTTGAGTGGAGGCTGTAGTTTTTCTTCTGTATTTACATAAAAAAAAGTTGTTTTAATTTTGTAGATTTTTTTTCAATGATTTAACCATGATCTAATTTTAAAAAACGTGCATCATATATTTATAAGGATATATCATGATAAAAAGAAGCTCGATCCTTATAGATAATCAAGAAGATGTTGTAACAAAAAAGATGAGTACCATCTAGAAAGTATAAATGAAAAAAGGAGATGCAAAAACAAAATAAAACAACTCATGCACAAGAGGAAGTAGGGATATATACGATGCGATAATTGTTGTTCCCAACAGATCGAAGTCGACATCTCTGTCTTTCAATGAATAGCCTCCCAAGAATGCGATGTTTTTTCTAGTTGATGTCTGATTTCATTGGTTACGTGTGGGTAATTATTGAAGCCTTTCTCCACCATGTTTTTCGTTCATGCACCGTCCTATATTTTACACACACACACACACACACACACACATATGTATATATATATATATATATATTTATTTACATGTATATATAGCTAGAGCTGATGAAATCATCTGGAATATCAATAGTATTATTGGCATGTTTTTCATGCAAAAAATTCTCTTGGTTTATAGTTGTTTGGCATCCACTAATTACAATTTGTGTTTCAGGAGACAGTGAAATGACTTTACAATGACATTAAGTCAACTGGAAGAAAATATTCGCAAGCCACCAAAAGAATTTTCCACAGGGCTAGAAATAGGTCGGAAAATTTTGTAACGTCCCTATACGACAATTTTGAATATTATGATCTCCTGTTTCTCTTTTTGTTAGGTGCGAAAGCATAATCGATTTCTTGCAAGTTAATCTTCAGCGAATGTGTTTCTCTTTCTCTTTCTATTTTGATTATTTATAGGTACACGCTAGCATCCTTCTTGACCAAGAAGGATGGTCCTTCTCAAATGTGACAATCTATTTAATTGAATCTGTGCAAGTAACTATGATTATATGATCCTTATGTTTTTTTTTTTTTTTTTTTTGGAAAATTGAAATAACTAATGTTTTATTATTAACCGGTTATTTTGGATATGGAGGAATAAGTAATCTGATAAGAACGCAATTCTTAGTACTGTTTGGTATTAAAATTGTAATCTCATTATTGTTTTTCCTTTATTTTTTAACGTTAATGGCTATTGTCCTATTTTCCAAGACGACATCATAAGATGAACTTATAAGAAAATAACATTGAGACAAGACCAACATAACATCAATCATATTTTAGATGAAATATATCCAAAGTTATCGAATTAAAAAATAATCCTAATTATTTAACAAGTACAATTTTCACCAACTAGGCATTGAATAAAATCATGATTTTATTAATGTCCACTAATGTTTAAAGAAAAATATTGGTCTATAATACTATAAATGCATAGTAGTTGGATTAAAATTAATGCATTGGATTAAAAAAAGATTATAAATACACAATTGACATGTGCTAAATGTCTTTTCTATCACTTCATCCCTTCCATTTACTTGAAAAATAATTAAAAATTAAGTTCAATGTACTAAATAGCTAGATAGCGTTTTACACCCTACCAAAGAATTATTGTATCCACATACAAAATTTCTTAGCTTTTTTGCCCCTAACTTAGCAAACAACTAATCTTGTATATATATATATATATATATATATATATATTTCTTTCAAATGAGATGTAACATTAATATTTCAGTCTTGTCCATCATCTTCGTCATAATCCCCCTGTTTTTCCAACTTATTTATTTCCTCTCATCATTTTCTTCTGCACCTCAACCTTAATGAAGCGTAAGTGCAACACTGGACCGGAACTGAAATTAAGAACAAATGAACTTTGAAGAACACTTAAAAACATGGAATTGAAAAAAAGAATATATATATATATATATATATATATATTGCCAAGGAAATACACATACTGAACAACACACCAAGCTTGTTATCTGTGAACTCTAGAGGTTGTGGTCATGCAATTGCACTTTTCCAAACTCATTCCGCTTTCCGTGTATGGTTTGAATTTTGCGCCTACTACCGTACTTCTCCAATAGTACGTAACCAAATGCTGTCTAATATACCTATCCTTTTGTTTTTCTTTTTTCTTTTTCATTTTTTTTATGGTTAATCTTATTTTTAATCTCTAAATTATAGACTAATTCTTATTTTGATCATCAACTTCTAAAACGTTCAAAAATAAGTTTTTGATCTTCAAATATCTTAAATTAGTCCTTTTATTCGCTAGAAAAAGGCATGTGATGATGTCTATGCATGTATGATTTGGTAGGAGTTAATTTTATAACTTTAAGGAAGATTTTTTTTTTTTTTGAAATTTTAACAGTGAAATGAATAAACGGCCGGGTTGATTTAAAATTACTTGATAGATAAGGACTCATTTTGGGACCACGCCCAAGGATGACACTATATCTAAGTTTGACTTTGCAAATATCTTACTTTGAAACTTTGAAAGGGAAATAATAACTTGTCAACAAATATACATAGTCAATTTTCACACAAGAAATTACGTACCTATATATATGTGTGTGTGTATGCATACAAACATTATGTACATATACACACACACACATATCAATGTTACTAAACTACGCAGAAGAAGAATTAACCAAGTTAATCTAATGGATTAGTTAGATAAGTTAGGAATACGGAAACGGGAAATTTAAGGGATTTTGGACTTATTTAGACAAGTTTCTGTAGCAAGAGATTCGACTAGATAGAGAGGATGCCCGGAAGAGGAGGGAGATGGGATTGAGTGCCTTCCAAGGAAAATCAGCTTCCCTAAAACGGTCTCGATTTGGGTAATTAGTTTTAATTGTTGAGATTTGAGATCGTCAAATATTTATTAAAATTATTCTGTATGATTATTTCTAATTTTTAAATTGATTGATTGTAATATATGAGATTTAAATATATATATATATATATTAATTATCATATTAGAAAATAGGAAATTTCTTAATTATAGAAGATTTGATGTCTTCGGGTAACTTACTCGTTTTTTGTACTTGTAAACTTGTATTTATATGGGAGTCCATTCATAGTGCTTCTTACAAATAAATCTTCTCTCTATTCCTAGTTTGTAGATGAAACCATGTTAATCATTTATCTCCTTCTTCTGCACTTTATTCTCTGATTTATTTTTTGTTTTTAAGATGGTATTAGAGCCAACATAGCCAAATCCCTTGATGACTCTTGTGAATAATCCATATCCATCGTATAGGAGGTGTTATCATCACATCCATAACCGAATCCGCTGCTGAACCATAATTGATATTGCTGTTATCTGAAATCGATGGTAGTTTTGGAATCCTCTAAATAGGTATTATTTATCTTAGTACACTTACACGTGCAATTGCAAACATGTGAAGAAGTATTAAAAAATGAAAAGAGAGAAAAAATAGAGGAAAAAAATCAGTGGAAACGAAAAGAAAAAAAAAACGTGTACATAAGAAAAAAAAAGTTAGAGAAAGAAAAAAAAAACATATTGAAAAAAAAAGTGAAAAAAAAGACTTTATTGTTCTCAAAGTTTTTTGGTAAGTTGATGTATTGTAATCCGATGATTGTTTCCGGATTTAGAAGATCGACATTGACTTAAGGGAGTGTATTGTAATCCGATGATTATTTTCAGATTTAGATTTGCACCTACTTGCGGAGATGTGTTGAAATCCAAAGATTATTTCCGGATTTGGAGGATTGGTTTCATTTACTAGTTTTTGATAATAAACTGGCATGTGAATCAAATTGAAACCTATGCTGTGAAGCTCGTATGCATTTGAACCTGGCATGTTGCGAAACTCATGTGAACTTGAGTCTGGCATAAGAGAATTTCAAAGTTGTTTTCAAAGTATGCAGGGCAAGTTGGTATGCACCAACTTCAGAAGGAGTGTTAAGATTTGATATTGTCAAATATTTATTAAAATTATTTTTTATGATTATTTCCAATTTTTATAGATTGATTGATTGTAATATAGGAGATTTAAATATATTTATATTAATTATCATATTAAGAAATAAGAAATTTCTTAGGTGTAGAAGATTTGATGTATTCAGGTAACTTACTCATTTTGCACTTGTAAACTTATATTTATATGGAAGTTTATTCTTAGTGCTCATTACTAGTGAATCTTTTCTCTTTTTCTAACCCGTAGATGAAACCACATTAATTGTTTATCTCCTTCTTCTATAGTTTATTCTCTTATTCATTTTTTATTTTTAAGGTTAATCGTGGTATATTAATTAATTGCTCTTGTTTATATTTTTTAGCATTTTTTACTTCTTAATCCCAATAGCTTGGCAGTGTGTCACTTTTATCATTTATCGCATTCCACAACTAAAGATTTCATTCATATTAATGTCACCAATTATAGCTAACTGATCTTAACATATACGTCATAATTTTTTTTTTAAGATCCTTGTTTTGTATTTTTTTTTTTATTATATAATTTGGATTGAGTAATTGCTTGAATTTCTTCATAAGCATGTGGATTTTTTGACGCCAAAATTCTTGTGAAAGGGCTCAAGTTTTAGTTTCCTTAATTTTCATAATGATTTATCTTTTAATTTTCGGGAGTACTCGAAGACTGAGTTGATATAGTAATTAAAAAAAAAGGTAATGCATGGAACACGTCCATGCTTGCATGTTTATCGTTGCGGATCTTCTCAGCCATCAATCATATGGTTTTTGAAAGTTGAATAACAATTTGAACAAGCAAAATATCGTTTTAAGCCCACAATAAAAAAAAAAGAAAAAAGAAAAAAGAAAAAAGAAAAAACATTCATATATCACTAAAAGCTTCCAAAGACTGATGGTTGAGTCATGGTAACGTATAATTGCAATATTACATACGTGCGTTTTTGGACGGTCCGAGTCTCTCATGATTTCATGAAAAGAAAACAATGCGATGGACAAATTTACCTTTAAAAAATAATAATAATAATAAAAATAAAAAATAGTTATAAAAGATGCTTCTCATTACTGATCAACTACAACTTCGTGTCGGTTTCATAAACTGATTTTAAAAATTAGCGGAAATATGGAACTGATTAAATCATATATATATAAATCTTTTTCAAAAAATTTATCCGGTGACAATATTTATATTAATTTAATAAAATAATAGAGGAAGAAGGCTTAGAGATTAATTGTCATCTAATTAGATTGAAATTATTGAACTCTTTTAAAAACTTTCTTAAGAATTACAAATCTTTTGAAAACACCATCGATTATTTCTTAACGTTTTCTAAATCATGATAAACAAGAAAATGAGTTGGCGTTTTTGATTTTGAGTTGACTCACATACCTGAATTTTAATTTATTTTGTGTTCTCAACTCATGAGATAAAGTGAAGGAAGGAGAGAAAAAGAAACTCTCAAGAAAAGGTATGTACTTTTTCTCAGTAAAAGGGGATTAAAAATAAATGAGATACATTGCATGTACTCATTTTTTAACATTCTAGAATATTAACTAATACCTTTTTTTTTTTAAATTAATTAGTTATTTATTTATTTCATTCCCCATTTTGTGGAAAAGTCACACGCCCACTGCCTGCACAAGTTGACGTTTTTTGACAGATATGGGAGAGAAAATCTCTATCCCATTATCAATTAATCAGTTTCCTTTTTTTTAATTAAAAAATTATTTTATTTTGAAGTATTCAAAATAAAAACATCTAATTTTTTCCTTTTTTACATGTGTCAAAATTCAAATTTCACATGTTTTTTTGTACGTGGATAAAATATGAACCACCCTGGTGCACAATTACATTGTAGTCTTTATCACATTATATAATTTTTAATTTAAAATTATTTTAAATTTATTTTAAATAATCAAATTATTTAAAACATAAATTAATCCAATTAATTAGTTGTGTGAAAATTAATTTAGAATTCTCAATCCCAAATTAATAAACTTAACCCAACATAAAATAATGTTCATATAATTCAATGAAGCCGTTGGGATAAACTTTATGAACATTATAATTGTAAACTCCAATAATTTTGATAATTAATTTACACCTAAATTTAAAATATCAAAATTATTAATTCTAAATTACTCCACTAAAAATTTAGAATTACACTCTTAAAATTATAAACATAATTATATTCAAAGGATTTTAATTGTCCATTGATATAGTCACTACATATAAATCAATTCTCCATAAATGGTTGGTATTTAAAGCTAGGTATTTTCCATCAACCTCTTTAATTATATATTTCTCATTAAGTACCATTGATTCTCTAATAAATAATATATTTATGATCTAATCATAAATTAAGCACTCTTATTATTCAAGCCCCAAATCAATACTTATAGGAACCATCCATCTGATTTCTTTACGAAGGAATAGATTTCATTTTGTATACTAATATTCCCGATTATTTATTATATTATATTTTAAATATACCAAGAATTTGGCACTATTCATTTGTGTCATTACTCGGTATGTCAAAAAATACAATACAATAAATATGAGTATATTAATTACTCAGAATTTAGATTGATTCATATACGATCATCATTGATTAATTCTGAATGCTCTATATAATAATGGAAATTATTAGAGATTCATAAGTAATCGTGTTCTAGTCCTATATAATCAAATTACATAAAGCGCTTTCATTCTAATAATCTCATTATTAACAATCCCAATAAGATCATTTTATTAATAATGTAATGAACCATGCTAGTAATTTTAAATTAAATATCCCAACTTTAATTTATAATTATGGACAGTTTTAGATTATTTTACTTTAAATATTATTCTTTTTATATAACATTTATATACAATATTTAAAGTCATGTTTGAATAATCTAAGATTTTCGATATTTATAAAACATAAATCATGCATGCAACAATAATATTGAAAAAATTTCTCAAATTAAATTAATAAAATAATACATCTCATTTGTTTATGGGTGAATTTATTCTTTGTTAATCGGAATTTATATTCTTAGTTCTTAAGTAATTGGTTAGTGATTGATCCTGTCTTGTTTTTTCAATTTCTTACAATTTGGTGGTTTTTTTCTACGTTTTTTTTTCATGCACTATTTCTCCCTTTTTTTTTTGGTGGGGGGGGGGGGGGGGGGGGGGGGGGGGGGGGGTGTGAACTGAACTCTTGGGGCCTTTGCAGATCGAAATTTAATTAATAAGGCACTACAGCTTTGAATGGGGAGATTGTAGAGAGGGTTAGATTTCTGGTTTTTGCCTTTTGCTTTTTTATTTTTTTCTTCCATTGAAGTTGATGCATATCTTTGACTTGTAACTGCTTTTTTTCTATTTTAATAAAATTGAGTGGGGACTTGGTATAGGATTGAGCTTCCAGTGATGTCAATGTAGTTGTAATATTCTAATTATTTTAGATATCAGTTACTTTCTCTCGTAAAATTTTTTTTTTAAGATAAGGTGTAGAATTATCCAATAAACTAAGCTTATTAATTATTACAACATCGCAATTAGACATATAAATTATAAGTTTTTGTATCTATTATAATATCTTATACATAGTAACAAATATCACACAACGTGAAGTTATTCTTGTCAATTAATGAATCAAGAAATGACCAAAAAAAAATTCTATAACTTAAAAGAACATTTCAATTAGATAAAAAAAATCTATAATTTAAAGAACATTTCAATTAGATTAACACCTAATGGAAACTATTCTCGGCCAAGCCCGTGATATTAACTAAGAATCAAAAGGTCAATTACAACTCATTAGCATATGGGGAAAAAAAAAAAGTAAATATATGTAAAGCAGACAAGATATATCATAATATACATGATCCGTTAATGTAAATAATTAGCAAATGTTAAGCAGAGCAGTGCCAACTGGAATCACAAATCATCATGATGTCATGATGCATTTTTAATTAATGAAAGACAAAAAATAATACAACAACTATATAACATAATCTATAAATATATATATATATATATATATATATATATATAACCTGTAAGCTAGCCGAGGAGATCTAAGCATAGTTGTCGTGGCTTTTTACGTATAAGCATTAATGTCGTCCTCGAATGAATCAGAGTTGTCATTAAAATAAATTAAAAAAATAAGAAAATAATTATTATTAAAAAAAGTTTGTCCCCTTTACTACGATGGCCAGGTAGTTTGGGTTTTTGTTAGGTTATTTTTGAATTGATGCAACGCACTGCTTTGCCATTCATTTTCAAAACCAGAAACTTCAGTATTCGACAAGGCCATAGCCATAAAGTCTACGGCCATAGGGCTATATATATGGAATCGAGTGCGTACATTGTGTTAAGGGAGTTTATATTATAAGATGTCCTATTTGGCAGTATTAGTAGAAATTATTTTTTTTATTATTATATTAATTTTATAACAGTCAGATTTATAACTGTAATAATTTTGTATGTACGTCGTAAATTTATTTTAATATGAGCATCTATAAATGAAACTGACAAAGACTTAGTTGATGGTTAAAAAGTTATTCCATAGGACTATACATAGGGAATTGAGTGCGTACATTGTTTTAAGGGAGTTTGTATTTTAAGATGTCCTATATCACAGTATTAGTAGAAATTATTTTTAATTATTATATTAATTTTATAACAGTCAGATTTATAACTAGAGTAATTTTGTATGTTTGTTGTAAATTTGTTTTAATATGGACATTTATAAATCAAACTGACAAAAAATTAGTCAATGTTTAAAAATTCTATTGTTATATTCTATCATTATATTTTTCTTTACAATATTGTTTTAACTATGACATCAATTTTACAGTGATTGGATTTATAACTTGCGTATCGTAAATTTGTTTTATATGAACATTAATCAATCAAACCGATAAAAAAAAATTAATCGATGGTTAAAAAATTATTCCTACCGGTAATGTGGTATATAGGAAAGTTTTAATATAGAAACTCTCTTGTTAAATTCTATCACTATATTTTTCTTTCCCCTTTTTTCTTTTTTTTTTTTCCCCCTCGACAAAGCCTTCTGCTACGAGGGGTAATATATATATGATATATGATATGTTTTTGAACACTATATCAGAATAAAATTGCATCAAAAGGAAAAATATACATTTAAAATTAGCAAAAATATGATAGTTTAGAGTTTTTAACCTTACAAACAAATGTATTCTTATTTAGTTTTGCACATCAATAATTAAGATTAACCGATAGATACGTAAATCATGTCGGTAAAGTAGTCTTTTCATGAACACGGTGTGTGGAATATATATCATCATCATGGGCTTAGGTAGACGATTCCCGGGCCACATATCTTTCTCGGAAGATGATCCTTTGATCTAGTCAAATGAAAAAGGTTGATATGGCATGTGACATGAACCTTACAGGACAATGTATTCCAAGGCTAAACCGATTGCCATTGATATTTCATAAATATATATATATATATATATATATATAAATACACACAAATATGAGCAATTTCTACTTGGCCGATATAGCTGAAAATTGGGGACATGCATTTGTCTGGTAGCATAGGTTTTCTCCATCAGTAATACCGACAAATATCTAAGAAAGAAGGACAAAGATACGAGTTTATATATTAACAAAACAAAACTAGCATATGTATAATAATTAAAAAAAAAAAACTAGCATATATAAGAGTTAAGGTTAATTAATTTTTTAAGCTAATACAAATAAGGCCTCGTTTTTATTATAAACGTAAGCAAATTAGCTCTGTTATTATCTACCGAATAATTAGCTAAACTTGTGTGAAGCCTTACAATTATTAGCATTTAGATTATTTTGCTTCTCTTATTCTATTAACTAAAATCGAAAACATAGCCTCTACTAAATGAGCCTTAGGCACCATTCTAGTGTCAACGTATGATTTGAGAATCTTTTTGTGTAATCCACTAATATTGCTCTTTTTTTTTTTTACTATAATTTTCCAAATCATCTTTTAAGATTTATAATTATTAGTTGCGAGCTAACTTGTTTATGTAATGATCTATGTCTCTTTTTGAGATTATATTATCCGCTATTGACCTCGTTCTCATATGGCTTTACTCTCGAGCTTAATCCCAAAAGGCCTGATATTATCACTATGCGAGACCACCTCCTAATAGTATGAGACATTTTAGAGTTAAGTCCAAGAGGAAAATCGTGAGGGCACGGGGTCCAGAGAGGATAATATTATACCAAATGGAGGTATATGTCATTACAAATGATATCAGAGCCTATACCCAACCGTAAATATGGTCAACGAGGATGTCACGCCCTAAAAGGAAGGGTGATTATGACAGTTTCATATAAGGAAAATAGTAAGCTGTGTAACATCATGTCGCTTCAGATGAATATATATGATGATTCATAAGTAAAGATACCACCTCCTAATGGTATAAAAGGTCTTTTGGAATAAAGTCAAAGAGCAAAATCGTGTAGGTACGATATCTAAAATTAATAATATCATATTAAAAACAGGTACTGATCATTGCAGTTCTTTTTAATTTGTGGCACATAATAATAATAATAATAATAATAATAATATAAATAAAGAAGAATTTGTCATGAAGGGGAGGATAAGAAAAAATCAGCTACAAACACAATTAATATATGATTACACATCAAGCATAACGATAATATAAAACCTGCCTGAATGCAACTTTTGATTATAAAATAATTTATAACGTACGAATATATTAGTGTTTGCATTATGCATTATTAAGAAATTTCACAAGCGGGACCCTTTCAATAATTCCCTCTATCCTCACGAGTCACACAATGCATGCCATGTTGAAGCCTAATCATTGTTTTTTTTTTTTCAAAATAAAAAAATGAAAAAAAAAATACGGTAGAATATCCAAAGAGATACTTATTCATACATTTGATTTTAAACTATTAGATTTTATATCAATTTTTATTAATTGTATAAAAAAAACGATATAATTTTGATCGTCCAGAAACATCCTTTTTTTTTTTTTCCCCTCTCTCTCTCTCTGTCTCTAGCTTCAACCGAACAAGCTGCATAGCCAGCCTGGCTTAGTCCAAGATGCCAATCTGACTTGGACCCAGTTTGCATATATATATATATATATATATATATATATATCTGTCTGCTTGGGAAAAGATTGGGCAAAGTTTAGCTTGGGCCTCAAAACTTTGAAATTCCATTTCTTCATGAGGGACGCTAACTTGGCAAAGCTTCAGCTGTGTTTTTCCTAATAGAAACTAACATAAAATAAAACTTAAGTATATGTTATAGTTCGTCGGTTGGAGATAAAATTTTTAAGTTAAAATTGATTAATTTTTAAAAAACTAGTTATAAATTTTATTTATTAAAAAAACAAAAAATAAGATAAAAATTTTGAGTTGGAGATGGTACACCAAACGTAAGTGTATTTGTTACTGTTTAGGATGGAGTTTCTATTATATGATTTTTTACTTTGCATTGTCAATCAGTAGGACTTGCTATCTTAGTTATTAGTTTTGTTTTTCAATTGTAAGCCAGTGATACTTTCGGCTACTAGGTTTTTTTTTTTTTTAGAAAGTACATGTGTAACGTAAATTTAAAGATCATTGCATTTATATTATCCAAAAATTTGTTACTAGATCAATATGATACAAATCAGACACTAGTAAAACTGAAGTATGTATCATACTGGTCAAGAAACGAGAATTTATGTTATATTGATCAATTGATAAAAAAATATAGTAATTTAGATAATTTTCTCTCTATTTTTTTAAATAAATTTTTAACGTAAATATTTATAGATTAGACCGTTTAAAAATAAATCCATAATTAAAGACAATTTCTACGGACTGTGTGTAGAACAAGAGGTTCTATTATAAAAACTTCTTCAGAATTAGACATTTACAAAAAATAACTAAGATTGACATTAAGATGGGCTTTAAAAGTTCAAGAACCAAGAAAATAATATCATCATCTTTGTCCACAAGATAAGTCATGATATTGAAATAAGGTCCATTAAGAAGTGGATTGCGTGGCATTGTTTAGGAGCCACCGTTTATGGGCCAAATATATATACGATAGAAAAGTAAGCTAGTGTTTTCTGATTGCTGCTTATAAACTTTTTTTTTTTTGCTTCCTAAAATTAAAAGTAACTTCTAAAAGCATTTGAATAATTTGTTATAAGAGATTATAGTCTCCAAAAAAATTTCTTATCAAAACCAAAAAATATAGATTCCTATTAAAACTCTTTGAGGAGACTTGAAAATTTTGTAACAAACTTTAAATTAAATATTATAAATATTATTTTAATATTTTTATCATTTATTATAAAACTTTAAAGATCGTTTTGACCTCATAAACTTTTTGATTCTAACTACTTATTTAGAAGTCATTACTTTTACTTTTCCTTTTTTACTGACTAAAAAAATAAAAACTATGCCAAAAGAGACCTAAGACTCTTGTGGTCTAGAGGAGATTTTTTTTTTTTTTTTTTGCTAAGAAAAGTCTAGTGGAGATTGACAGTGAACATATATTTTTTTCTATTCTTTTTTAAATGAAAAAAAAAAAACTAATGTTTCGAAATATCTTATTCAAAGGTAGAGTTGCTTCACTTTATTTCTTCCTTTTTTTTATCTTTCCTTTTTCCCCTTTTGTTCAGACACTTGATCAATTGAACTCAAATTTTGGCAAATTAGTTAAATTATTTATTCACAAACACCGTTTTGTCCTATTCTTTATGTGCAAATCCTGATAGTCATAATCTGTATTTTACTTGTAGCGGTAAAAATTGCCCAGAACATGTTTTTAACTGCACAGACATAATTTTTAGCCGTTAGAGAACTTTTTTCTCCTTAGCTAAAACTAGTATCAAGTATATGGTACTTTTATAGTAAGACCTGTCATTCTTTTAGATTAGCTTTTTAATTATCTGATTCAATAATTGAAATAGCTTTGCATATGTGACGTATCAGATAAACATAATTTGACAACTAAAATTTAAGTTTCTGCTGGTAGTTAAAAAAGATATAGTTCTCGCTATAGAAACTCCTGTAAATATAAACCTTAATATATGACAAAAACTGCATAAATTTGTGGAAAATAAGGGCCGAGTTGTGTGCTCTACTGGCGTACGGAACATGCTATATATTCCTGCAACAAACTTGTATCAATTATTATTATTTTTTTTTTTTGAAATTTTCAGCTGTATTGTGGCATCTGATTTTCTAGCTCTCGTTTTGATTTGATGAAAGTATGGAAATTACACAAACACTTTTATCATAACATCAAAAAAGAAGATTTAACAACCCAAATTGAAATAAAAAGTAACACCAAGAGGACAAAAATCACAGCCTAAGATTTAAGTCCAGCTTACTACCACCACCGCTACTACCAGTGCTACAACTATTATGTATAATTTGGGCATGAGATGCTTGTCTGGGCAATTTCCCAACTCTGAAACTTCCAGGCCAAACCAAGTCCACGGGGTCTTCAATCATGAAAGGCACCGAATTCCACGGCATCCCGAATCCACCGGTGTCCGCCTCGGTAAACCTTGCGGCGGCCGCGGGAGAGGAGGCTTCTCTGCCCGGCTTGTGGACGAGCGAGTGAGGCCGAACACCGAGAGAGCGAGCTGCGACGGCGACATGAGAGGAAGTGAAGGGACTAAACCCCATTGTGTTCATCATCATCCTGTGGGATACTTGGTACCTCTTAGCAGCCCCTCTCTCTCTCTTGTGAGCATTTTGGTGACCCCCCAAGGCCTGAGAGCTGTAGAACTTCCTCATGCAGAAATTGCAAGAGAATACCTTGTTGGCCCCACCACTTGCTGCTGGCCTTGGTGATTGTGGTTGATCATCACCACATGATGAGTCTCTGGCTGTGAAAGACTGGCTTGTCTTGTTGTTGTTGTTGTTGAGGCCTAGGCTCAACCAGTCTCCCAAATTGTCATCTTGATCTTGACCTTGATCTTGATCATGATCATCATGATCATCAGCTGATCCTCTGATCTCTTCATTCTCACTTGTTCTTGACTCCAAATCTAATTGGATGTTGTTGGTTTGATGATCTGAGATTTCATTTGCAGCTGCTTCCTCTTCGAGCTCACTAGTGAAAATCATTGCAAGGGAAACCAAAACAAAAAAAAAAAACAAAAATTTTCCTTCTTTCTTTTTTCTTTTTTATTACTAAAGTTGACCAATAATGGAAGGAGTACTTCTATGTATTTGGATTCAAGAAGTGGGGGATGGGTTGGCCTTAAATAAGGGGATTGAATTTGAAGGAATTTAGGGGAAAAAAATTTATAAAAAAAAAAAAAAGGTATGGCAAGGAGTGAGAGAGAGAGAGAGAGAGAGAGAGAGAGAGAGAGAGAAAGAGGGGGGTTTGTGTGAATGGAAGATGAGGAAGTGGCAGTGGATATTGAAATTTATCTGTGTCAAAATGATATTATCTGGTGTTCCCATCCAGTGATGCTTGACAATTTTTAGGGGGCAGAGGCTTATGTCATCCTTGGATTCCTGACTCATCTTTTCCCTCACACCTCTAGTAAAGGGGTTATTAATTAATCAATTAATTAATTATAATATGTATAATATTTCAGTTTTAAACTAATACGAGATTGGTTAATTATAGTTCTAACTTCTAATACTTTCCCATTTACAATACAAATAATATGCAAACCTGTGATAAAATATTAATTGAAAAGTACAATATAAATATTTTTTAAAAAATTAGAAACATAATAAAGACCAGATACGGAAAGATAATGATTAAGGAGATAAAAAATGAAATTAAAGTAGTTCAAATTTAAGACCCCCCTAACACAGAGTTATCATGAAGACCCAAATGGTTACCACATTTCTTTCTTTTATGGTATAACTGTTATAATCTTCAGTACGCATGTCAGTTTCTAACTTCTGAACTGAGGTAAAAAGACAATGCAGAGCTGAAAACGGAAATACCCATTCCTTTTCACATGCATATGGAAGTAATGTTTCTTAGGGAATAATATTTAGTCTACTCCAGATGCTCTGTAAGACAGCCTTTTTTTTTTTTTTTTTTTTTGTTCCCTTAATTTCTCCCCAAAAAAAAAAAAAAAAAAGCGATAGAGCCTATATCTTCTACCCTTTTATACTTCATGTGTTTGACCATTCATATTGATCATTTTAGTGTCTCGGGTGGTGAGTTTTAATTTCATACTAGTTGGACGTGTGAAACGTATAAATATTAAAATTATTAAATGTTTATTTTATAAATATAAATATCAAAAATTTTAATGATATAATGTATTATTTTTTGACACATATGTCTGGCTATCACAAAAAAAAAAAAAAAAGGAAGTAAACACATATTTAAGAACTATTGTTATTGGGACAAATTTGATTAGGAAATTAAATACATAAAAAAAAAGATTTTTATGGAAATAAAAAGTAAGAGATTAATAAAAAAAAGTTGTTAAAGGGGAAAAAAGAGAAATAAAGAAAAAGTAAGAAAAAAAAAAAGAAATGAAAAAAAATTATTAAAGGGGAAAAAAGAGAAATCAAGAAAGAGTAAAAAAACATCATAAAAATAAAATATAATCAAAATTTTAAATAGTGTTTTTAGGAAATTTCACTATTTTAATATAGTCGGAAATTAGAAAATGTGTCAAAATTTAATAGATTAAAATATTTTTTTTTTTCACTTAAAAAAAAAATCAGCGCCACAAATAAATATGAACTTAAGAAGAATAAGTTTTGAATATTTTCTGTTGAAATTCCACCAATCAGGCACCATGTTTCTACCTATAGTCTGCGGTTGGAGGAGTCGCCTTGCTTGAAACATGTGTACCGGCAAAGTACATTTTATAGCCATGCGGTCTTAGAAGCAGGCAACAATTTAGGTTGTTTATCATGTCATGTTATTTTCGACTTAAATCACATGTCACTTGCTTAAGGAAATATCATTTAAACTATAAATGTCGAAACTATTGTAAATAAGTTGCTTTTTATCTTGTCATTAACTCATTAATTAAACATGTTTTTTTAACACTACATCAAATTGGTTATAAACAACTTTCATACAGGGAATAATTTAAAAAGGTAAATTACTCGTTTAATTCTTAAATTTTTAAATTTATGTAACTTTGTTCCTTATTCTTCTTTCATTTAATTGAATGACCTTAAGTTATTAAAATATTACTATAATAATCTTTTTCGTTAATTTTTAGATTGAATCAAAAAGTGATGTTAACTAATGGATTTTATCAAAAAATTAACGGAAAGTACTAATGTAATAACGTTTTAATAATTTAGGGTCACTTCAGTGCCAAAAAACAAAAAGGATCAAAGTTACTTAAATTTAAAAATTTAAAGATCAATCTAACAATTTACATTTATTTATGCTACAAAATACATTTCGAACAAAAAAAAAAAGCAATAAATCAGGCCAATTTAAGTTAATCTCTATGTAATTAATTGTGCTTGGTTCATATCATGACAACATTAATTTTGACATAAAAAAGTAAGGAAGGGGAGGAACCACATATGCAAACAGAAATGCACAGAGGACAAAGCTTTGAATGAAGAAAGTGGGGGAGTGAGTGGTGATGCTATTTATTATTAGTATCATTTATTAATTAAAATTATTTTTTTTCACATAATTATCATGAACATGACGATGATCATGTGGTTTTGAAGAGTTTTTGTAGGTCCCACAAACCTGATAATAATGGTGAGAGAAAAAAAAAAAAAAAAAGAAAGAAAGAAAAATGCAAGAGGTAGAGTGTCTATTTCCCAAATGGTGTTTCTCTCAAAAAAACAGGAGGATCTTTGTGGGTGTCTACATGTAGTGGGTTGTGTATGTGTACAGTGGGAGAAGTGCATTCTTAACCACTTGTACTTATTCTCACAAATCAGAATCTTGCTGTTCTAAAATATATCACTCTTCTTCATAACTATAAAACAAAATTAAAAAAAGCTAAAATTAAAAAATAATAATTCTCTAAAAAAATAATGAAAATAATAAAGCACAAGCTTGATGGGAATTAAAATAATTCGGGGTGATGGATTGATGAGTCAGATCATCATGGAATTTGCATTGTCTAATCGATGTATAGTACATGTTACAATCAAAAACTATAGCAAAGAAAGTGAGACGTGATAAACAAACAAAGGTAACGTTAACTCAATGTCTTTTTAGCATATAATATATATATATATATATATGTATGTGTATATATAGCAATTAAACTTTTATTTAGTATTAGAGTTTTATAAATTCTTCTTTAGCTGTTGGAAACTATTTGCATTTTTTATAATAATAATAAAAAGAAATTCTATATGTCTCTAGACAAAGCATATAAACAGTACTTGGAGACCCATTTGCAAAATTATATGACAAATCAAGTCACCGTCGTATTCCGGCATCAAATAAAGCATGTTGTTGATAAAGATACAAGCAAAGCATGCAATTATGGATGCTAAAGAAGTGCTGATTCGCTCAAGGGAGGGGAGAGAAATATGCTAAAATAATTTAATACAGTGATCATGACCTATCAAATCCTAGAGCTTTATATATCACATATAGTGACACATAGTTTATATATACAACATATATACTTATCGTCTCATATCCATAAATTTTATAAAATGGTACTTGTAATTTTTTTTATATAATATTATAACAATCAATTAATTTCAATATAATATTTTTCAACGTTACTTGTTCTTTACATTAATATAATTCTAAATAATATCATATTACTATATTCTAAATAAAAAAATTATATGTGAATCAACTAGCTGTTATAAGTTTTTAAATAGAATGTTATAATTGTCAGATCCATCCTGCTGGTCAGATTTGAGAAATTATAGAGATATATATATATATATATATATCTTGAAAAGACTACTTAACCTTTTTTTATAAAAAAACACAAAGTATAGTTCACTTAAGTACACACGAGCTAGTTCATGTATGAGAACTAAACACAAGAACCAATGGAGAAAAATTGTTGGCTGGTTTATTCTGATATATTCCCATAAAAAAGGTCTAATAATGTCGGAAGATGGAAGACTACAAATTGTTCTTGGGACGTCCATCAAGAAAATGACTCATCTTTACTCTTAACGTCATTTTGTTCTTATGGAACTGATTCCCAACCTGGGTTAGTCCCTTCTTTGAAGTGGAAACTCTAAGTGACTTTTTCTCCTGACGAATAAGCGAATGAAATGCAAAGATCGATTGTATTATAGAGTCTAATTAATGTTTTTATTGGGGTCAATTTTAGGGATTTCACACATGTAGTTAGGGGGGCCGATTTTGAGTATTAGGTTAGAAAGAAATACCAAAACTCTGAAAAGCGTATCAACTATGTGATTTTTTTTTAAAATTTTTAATTTTATTTTTTTGTAATCTTCTTTTTCTCATCTCAATCATAGTAAAAACCTACAGACATTGAATGTGGAAATTACTCTTACATTGAGAGTTAATATTACTCTAATCTCGTGTGAGATTGTTTGTTTTTTCTTCAATTTTATTGATATAGTTAATAAAGGATTAAGCCGTCTAATCCGTAAAATAATTCAAAGAGAAAACAGCGGTTGATCAAATGTAATTAGTGAAAAAAAAAAAAAGATAAGTAAATTTATGGTCGTTTTAACTAGACATGTCTTTTTCACAAAAATGGTTTTATTTTTTCAATAATGTTTCCCAAGTTGGAACTTGGAATATTAAAGTTTGCACATCTGGGATGTTGACTTGTTTATCAAAGTGGGAAAAACTAACACAAATATGTCAAATTCGAACACAAAAATAGGTACCAAGGGAGTTGAGATTGAGAATCTACTGAACCACAAAACATCAAAAAAGGAAGCGAACCTAATCCTTTTCATAATTAATTAATATTTAAACTAGAGTTTCTGATTGGTTAGACGTGTTTCATTTAGGACCATGTTATAATAAACATACCCATTTTCATTTTTAAAAATGTGGAATTTCTAAAGTATTAAATATATGTATATATTTTTTACTATGGTAGAAAATTGCAATAATTAGTTGGATTAATTTTCAAGGCCATGTTAGTTTATCAATTCTCCCAAAAGTTAAGCTACTAGAAGTTGGGCTAACAATAATTTTATATTTCAACAACATTAAAAATTTCTGTCCTGGAAGTTATAGTTTTTTAGATGGGACTCTCTGTTTGGGAGAATCATTTCCCAATATTTTATATGTTTTCATTTCCTTATATTTTAAATTGGTGTTTAGGAAGCAATATTTGAAATAATATGAGATGTCATCAAATGTTGCCATTTGCAATTTTTAGGCAAAATTCTAAATGTTAGGGGACCAATATTTTGGCCATTTAGATTTTTTCTATAGTTATAAATATTTCCATCTAAATGTTTTCATCATAAATTTGTTCAACCAAATAATTTCTCCCAAACAATTAATTTTTTAACGATATGATATATAAGTGTTCATGTTAAAAATTTACGGTGAGGGACAAAAAAATCTTTCCAATTATAAATCAAACAATAGAAAATTTAATTGAATAATTACAACTATAGTTCTTATCGATATTAATTAAAAAGAGATTGTTTTTACGTAAAAACCTCCTAAAAATAATTTCAATATTTGATTTAAATTAATGATTCAAAATATAATTGCAGATATAATCTAATCATAATTTTGCATCTGACTTTATCAAAAGATTTTGAGTTTGAATCTTCACGTTTCAAGTTCAATATATATATATATAGATTAATGATTCAAAATGGTCGCACCCCTAGAAGCGGTACCTAAACACAGAGGAATTGAGCTGCCTCCTAAATCCCGACTCCAAGATTTATAATTTTATTTTATTTTATTTAAAAAATATAACACAAACACACACACGTCTATCTAGATTAAGACCCATATTCCGGTGTAACACAAGAAACATGGGACATGGCATTATAGAGGCTTAACTGGCGTTGGGACAGAGTGCTGGCTTGGTTTCTAACACTTGCATGTGCAATTAAATAAAAAGCAACTTCTTTTATTTTCACTTCACAGTTTTTAGAGTCGACCCATATTCTGCAGTACTGTTTCATGTATCATGCTGCATATCGCCCCATGAATATTTCTGTTGCTATTATTACCCCACTGTATTATAACCATATCTTATTGATGCATAATTATACGATACTGTATTAAACGTGTTAAAAAGTTTTGTTATAAGATATGAAAAAATGTCCTATATCTTAATAAATATTTTTTATCAAATGTAATGTGACCTTCATAATTGTGTATTACTACAAGGGTAACATAAAATGCTTTGTGATTTAAATATGTATGGAACAAAAGAGATACCCATAGGAGCGGAAGGAGGCTTAGCCTGGGGGCATTAATTAAGTAGAACCCTTTAGGAAATAATAATTATAATAATAATAAATATTAGACTAAATTATTTAGAGTATGTTCGCCCAAAAAAATTATTTAGAGTATATCAAAGCGTTGGTGTCGTTTAGTAAAAACAACATGTCATGACTAGGATAAGAAACGACAATAAATACATTAGTATTTAGTAATAACAACAAGTCCTATTCTAATGTGTGTGTGTTTTTTTAATTAAATTTCGCTTATGAAACCACATCTGAGAAGGGTATGAAAACGACTAAAAATACGATACTGACAATGACATGTCGTGTAGAAAACTGAGTGTCGTTTTGTTTTAGGTCCTTTCATCAATGAAATGATCGACATGTCAAATCTTCTTGTTTAGCCAAAAAAAAAAATAAAAAACTTCTTGAAGAACAAACACTGCTGTTGCTGTTGTCGTTTTTCCCCTTATTTCGCATATTTGTCTTGAGTTTTAAGATTATTATAACTCTACCTTTTAAATTTAGAATTCTCAATTCACCCGTTGAATTTTGAATTAGAGTCACATAATTTATGCAGTTAGAATTTCAATTAAAAACATATAAAAAAAAAGAATTAAATATGATTAAGTGATTTTTTTCCCTTTTTTTAAATAGAAATCCTAACAGAACATCTTTATAAGATTAATTCTCCTGTTTTTCATCTATTTTTTTGCTAAAATTCTAGTAAAAGAGATTAGGTAAAACTAATTCAAAGTTCAAATAACAAAGTGAAAGTTTTTAAAATTTAGAAACAAAATGAGAACGACAATTAATTTAAGACATATAGATGAAAAATATATATTTTTTAATTTTTTCTCTATATATTGTTAATCAATTGAGCCTAAATATGTTATCTCATTTTCCTATTTCAATAATTGTCTCCTTAATAGTATTTTAATGACTCATCAATTTATTTAAGAATTTTTAATATTTAGTATTTTTTTTATATGGTTAAATTTTTAAATTCAAATGATATAATATAATACTATTAGGGGATAACCAATACCAGGAAAATTAGAACAGTAAAATACATTTGATTTTCTATCTCCAACTCAAAAATTTCATATCAATTTTTATTTTTTTTTCCTGAAAAGTTAATGTTAGGTCATTTTCCTTAGTAACAACAACATGTCACGTACCCATCACATTTCAATATAGAATAAACATTGACGAACTGCTAAGACGGCGTAACTTAACCTCTAAGTGATTCCGGTTGACCTCCAAATGATGCATCACGACCATGTATTCGAACTTGGAATCGTCGAGGCTCAGTCTAGCATTGATCCGTTTTTGGTCAAGTTAGCGGTGTACTCAGACAAATTAAAGGTGTCTCTTCACACTTGAGATAGACACCCCCATGACTTACTTAACTCCATACATATTTGCCGCTTGCCCCTCGAGGTAAAGGTACGAACAAGTACGATCATGAGGACATTGCTACAGCCCCACATGCATATGGTTAATCTCGAGTATGACCCCGACAACCTGCCGTGTCAATGTACACTGTGTAGAATGTTGGGCGACGACCACTTAGTGTTAAAAGGATAAACTAACACATCCGACTTACAAACTCAAACGGATATCCCCATGGCGACCCTAGGTTTCGAGTCCAAACATACGTCCCATTATAAATAGGACAAGAAACCATGATCTCAAACATATTGCACTACACTGTAGCACTTGACAACTACTAATCACCATCTACCACCACGCTAGAGATGACGTTTTTGACGTATGACAAGGCGAAAGACAGGCGAACAGTGAAGGCGATAGGGTACATATTGGTATTAGGACAACCGCTCCAACAGTCAACAAAAATTATAACTAGTTTTTTATAATTAACTAACTCTCCGACGAACCAACCGGATCCTAAATTTTGACTGCCGTCAATTAGGTTTACCATTATCCGAGCACGATATTTGTGTTTGGGTGGTGAGTTTAAACTCACCACCATCAACTCAATTTTTGTCTTTTTCCCCAAAAGTTTTTTGTCTTTTCTGAAAAAGTCAACCAAAATCACTATTTAAACTTACAAATCTTAACTCAAACTTAAACACCAAACACCCTAGTAGTTTATGTTGAACCAAAACATAACAACATTATCCACCTACAACGTTGGAGTTCAATGTCCGGAAATTCCTTATCCCATTACCCGAACGGCAAACGACTTCAATTCCCTGGCGCCAAATTTTTGAAAAACTGGTAAAACGACAACGATGATCTCCTCCACCCCTTTCACCCCTCTCTCGCCGCCGCCACCGCCACCTTCCGCCGCCACTCATTCTCTTCCCTCAGTCGACAGATTCGCTTTTCTTATCGACAATTCCAAGTCCCTCACCCGCCTTCTTCAAACCCACGCCGCTCTCCTCCGCCATGGATTCCATGACCACCCCGTCTTGAACTTCAAGCTCCAACGCTCCTACGCCGCTCTCGGCCGCCTCAACTACTCCGTTACTCTCTTTCGCCGAACCCGAAACCCCAATGTTTTCTTCTGGACCTCCCTTATCCACTCCCACGCCCAGTCTGGCCTTCACGACCTGGCACTCTTGTACTATTCCCAAATGTTGACCCAAGGTGTTGAGCCGAATTGCTTTACTTTTTCCGTGGTTTTGAAAGTTTGCTCGCTTGAGCCCGGCAGAGCTCTTCACTGCCATGCGATCAAGTCCGGGTTCGACTCCGATTTGTATGTCAGGACGGGCCTTGTCGATGTCTATGCGAGAGCCGGGGATGTTTGGTCTGCACAACATCTGTTCGACACAATGCCTGAGAAGAGTTTGGTTTCTTTGACGGCAATGATCACTTGTTATGCGAAGCATGGGAAGGTGAACGAGGCCCGTGCGTTGTTTGATGGAATGGCGGACAGAGATGTGGTGTGTTGGAATGTGATGATTGATGGGTATACTCAGCACGGGATGCCGAACGAGGCTATGTTGCTCTTTAGGACAATGTTGGCAGCAAAAGTTAAGCCTAATGAAGTGACAGTGCTATCCGCTCTCTCTGCATGTGGTCAGATTGGAGCGCTGGAGTCGGGTAGATGGCTTCATACGTACATTGCAAATAATAGGATTCAAATAAATGTTCATGTGGGTACTGCCTTGATTGATATGTACAGCAAATGCGGTAGTTTGGAGGATGCCCGTCTAGTTTTCAATAGGATCCGAGACAAGGACGTGGTTGCTTGGAACACAATGATTGTGGGTTATGCAATGCATGGATTTAGCCAAGAAGCTTTGTTGTTATTCAATGAAATGGGCAGGATTGGATACCAGCCGACTGATATAACCTTCATCGGCATTTTGAGTGCCTGTGCTCATGCTGGTTTGGTCAGCCAGGGCCGAGAGTTTTTTAGTTCGATGAAAAACAACTATGGGATTAAACCAAAGATCGAGCATTATGGCTGCATGGTAAATCTTCTCAGCCGCGCAGGGCATCTAGAAGAAGCTTATGACCTCATCAAGAACATGGACATCGATCCTGATCCCGTCTTATGGGGAACTTTACTCGGCGCCTGTAGACTCCACGGCAACACTGCTCTTGGGGAGGAAATTGCCGAGTTTCTCGTTAGCCATGATCTTGCGAATTCAGGAACGTATATTCTTCTTTCTAACATATACGCAGCAACAGGCAACTGGGATGGGGTGGCCAGGGTGAGGACCATAATGAAGGAAAGCGGGATTCAAAAGGAGCCTGGTTGTAGCTCAATTGAAGTGAATAATAAAATACATGAATTTGTTGCTGGGGATAAGAGACACCTAAAGAGCAAACAAATATATAATATGTTGGAGCAGATGAATGGTTGGCTCAAGGCTCATGGTTACACCCCACAAACAGATATTGTGTTGCATGATTTGGGAAAGAAGCAAAAGGAGCAATCCCTGGAAGTTCACAGTGAGAAGCTTGCCATCGCTTTCGGGCTAATCAGTACTAAACCAGGAGCAACAATTAAGATTGTGAAAAACCTTCGGGTTTGTTTGGACTGTCACGCCGTGACCAAGCTGATATCGAAGATCACGGGACGGAAGATTATAATGAGGGATAGAAACCGGTTTCACCATTTTGAGAATGGTGAATGCTCATGTGGGGATTACTGGTGAACCGTAATCACTAATTCATGTTGCAAATTGTTAATTAACTTCATGCTATTATTGGCCATTCTTCAATAAATGCTTTTATTATCCCAAAAAAAGAAATTGACAATTTTTCCTCCAAATTTTGGACCTTATAATTATGTGCCTCCCTAATTTGAAACCATAGCATGTGTTCCTCTGAATTTTAGCTGCAATTTTAAAGCATAGCATATGTTGCTCTGAATTTTAGGATTGCATCATAATTTGTACTTCAGCTAGTTTGATGACAAAAATTAATGGGTGTAAAAACATTAAAAAGGACGCTTCTTTCTCTCTTTTTTTTTTTAATAACATAATTAGGGTTTACTAAATGAAGAAAAAAAAAGTTCTATATTAAAATAAATTTCACATGATAAGTCCCCTCATCACCCAAGCACAGCCAGGCAAACCACTTGTTGAGTGGGTGGAGCCCACTTGTTACCCTACATGCAAATCGACTTTCGGGATAAGGTTGCCATAAATGTTAAAGACCTAAATTGTATTAACAATACTTTGGAGATTTCCTACTTTTAATTTCAGTCATGCTAATATTATTCTTCTATATTGACGAGAATTTTATTATTTCTCTTTTTATTTTTTATACAGAAAAAATAATTCCAAGTAAAAAAAGCATGCGAATCTCTTACAAGCTTTTTCTATATCATAATAAATTACTACAAAACTGAAAGCATACATAACTTTCATCTTGAAAGTGAACCACTATAAAACCCTAAGTTGCTGACCTCGTGCAGGCCACACCGGATCCCACTTGCCTCCCCCACCGCACTGGACCTCACACCCTCACCCACCACGCCCGGACCTTCGCTGCTCCTCCCCTTGGATCTAACGACTATCTGGAGACTGACGTTATAATCGCAATGCCCCATCGCATGAATACCACAGGGGCTCGTTATTTGGAATCTATTGGCAGTCAACATAGAAATCAGTAGTCACCAATAGCTTAATAATAATTATTATAATGCAATACTTGAGAAGAGAGAACTTCTAATTTATGAATACGGATCCACTCCAAAACAATTCTGTACATCACTGTTACACAATATACTGCTCAAGAAATTAGCTTTTTGGTAATTAAGTGAGAAGTGCAACTTCAACAAAAACAGTCAAATGTCAATGACCAAAAGCAGGATCTATGGCTAAAAGCAGGCTACCAACCTTAAATAAAATTTTTCCCATTCTACCCATGGGAAAAAGGGTTAAAAAAATAATAATAATTTCCTGCAGAATTTGGGGGACAAACTAATTCCTAGTATTACATCCTAAAATCCAAAACACAAACTGTATTGTTGGCGAAGCAGGCGGCAATTCTGTTGCCTTCCTTGTTCCAACAGACTTCAAATATGCCTCCATTACCGGTGTATGTTTTCACAATCTTGCCTTCTTTCAACGACCATACATTCATGGATCTATCCAGAGATCCACTGGCCAAGTATTCACCATTCGGGCTAAAGGCAACCGAATATACAGGGTCCCTGGAGATTTGAGTGAAAAGGGAAGAAATTTAGTTGTACTTCAAAATAAAAATTAAAATTAAAATTAAAATTAAAAGAAAGAATCAACCTACAATATTAGCATCACCCTTATGATCTTAAAGGAAATTCATTTTCATAAAATATATCTATAATAACCAATGACAACTTTGTTTTTTATTTGTCTAGGTAAGTTTGACTTTTGGGGCCTAATCACTTCCATATGTTCTTGTGAAAGTAAAGAGCTGTTTTAGTCCGTACCTATGTCCATTCAAAGAGTAGAGAAGACTCCCAGAATCCACATCCCAGAGCTTCACCGTCGAATCAAATGAGGCACTGCATAAAGAAACAAAAACCTAGGCTTCAAAAAACATGGCAATGAAGATCTTGAAAGAACAAAGTGACGGAGAGTATAAAAACCTTGCAGACTCGTTTTGATTCATTTACATGTGTAATTACTGTAGTATTTATGCACACGTAACAGACCAATGGCATTCAATTTCACTCAGGAAGCATGTATAACTTACCTTGCCAACACCAACGGCTGGTTAGGATTGTTTGTGCCAGGCCCAGTTGGACTCCATCTGATAGTATATATCTCCTGCAAAACAGTTATGCATATTTTTGGTTTAAAAAACTAATAATGATAGCAAACAAAGACCTAAAAAATAGAAGAGCACAGGCCGGATATAAAGGGGAACACAAAAATCATCAAGGTAAAAGAGATCTCAGCAGTACCTTAGAATGCTCTCGGAAATCATGAACATGTTTGTCCTGCTTCATACTCCATATCTGCATCACAGTTTTCATTTAAAATCCGAAGAAACAAAACATTTTCTTCCGACTATCAAGAAGTAAAGAATATTATCAGGGACACCAGCTCTAATCCCAATTATTATGTACCAACCTACATTGCATGTGAGTTGCCATCCATTTACTGGCAAGTCTATATATAAAGGCCACATCAATAAAAATTAAAAGATTGCATCTACCAATAAAAGATTGCAACGCACCACCACTGTGTGTTGGTACTCATTAGTTGGGATAGAGTTGGTGTCCTATCACTACCATTGAGATAGTAGAACACCTAATCAGATGATCTGAAGATTGACCACATAATACGGTACTTGTCTCAAGCTTATAGTATGAATTGAATAGGTCATCAGGAAGAAAATTTGCTTCAAGGGGGAAAAAAAAAAAGTGAATAAGTTGCTTCAAAGGAGACAAAGCCGAAATTACCTTTGCAGTAATATCATCTGAACATGAGGCCAATAAAGAACCAGTCGGATCCCATTTGACACAGTTCACTTCACCCTGCACTAGCACAATTTTTATTTTTAGCAAGTAGCAATAAAGATCTCCAGTGTGAAATATTTTTGCAACAAATCGCAATGCTCAACATTTTCAGGAGGTAATGATGAAAGAGGAAAATATGGAATATAAACTCTAGTCTATATCTCTTTCAATCAGAATAAAACTTTACATAGCAAATTTTAGAAGCATTAAACTCCTAGATATTACCAAGTAAAACCTTTAAATGACATTTAGTGTTGGGGGTGGCTAATATACACTGACCTATTCAATTCCAAGTCCATGACAATGATTTTTTAATACAAAGACTTTGATTTCAAGTAATTAATAATAATGCATGCCTGGCCAGTTGGTTAGTTAATGAATAGGCAACCCACCCAAAGCTCACACGTATACCTGCCTTTTTGAAGGATGCAGAAGTATAGGGAATGATAATTATATAACATCAGGGCAGGTAGTAGACCCCGTATCCAAAGAAAACAAACCTGATGTCCAGAAAAAGTTTTGATAGGGTGAGTTTCTCCAATCTTGAATACATATATCATGCTGTCTGTGGAGCTCGTTGCAAATGAGACATTGTTACGCCAGTCTACATCAAGCGTTGGACCTGAACAATAAAATTCAAATGCCAACAGTGAGAACTTCTTGGCTGACAGAAAATAATAACTTTGAAAGAACCATAACAATGCAACACCTGTATGGAATTCAAATTGTTGTCTGCATTCCTCTGATTTCACATCCCAAACAATTGCAGTTTTATCACAGCTACCGGTGAGGAGATAATCCCCCTTTTTGTTCCACTTGAGAGAAAATATGGGTCCTTTATGTTTGCTCAAAGCACTCTTTAGTTCACCTAGGAACGACACCACCCAAATATAAGGTATGACGCTATCAAAGAATGCGAAGTGCAAAAATTACAATTATATTCAACCAAGAAATCACTCAAATGAAAAAACATAAATTAGACAGCATAATTACCATACTGACCAAAAAGAATTCTACAGGAAGAGAAAATAACAAGAACTAGATTTATTTGCAGGGAATAAACACTTCAAATGAACACTACACCAACATCTGGATCCAACAAAGAAGAACTGATGAATAAGAACAAGTAAGAATAAAAAGCTTACCATCCGTACTCCAGATTCTAGCTTGCCCATCATATGAACCTGTTGCAAGAAGCGTTCCTTCCCCCTGCAAAAGATTATGAAAAGAATTATAGGTTCTCCAACAACACAGGCACGCATAAAATGGGGATGACATGAGAAAAACAGAGTAAGCAAGAACAAAAAAACTCATATGAGTTAATAGGATTATTCACGACTTCCGTACATTTTTCGTACAGAAACTAGGGTATGTGAAAGGGTTTCTTTTGCGGGCTATAAGAGAACTGGGTACTTTTTGGTTTTCTTCTTCTTCTTCAAAATGGATTTTGGTATTCACTACTAAGGCAAAAAACCGTCCAAAGGACAGGAAAAACTTTTCCTTGCAAAGAAATACTTGCACTACCCTAGTCAGTTTGGCTCCACTAACTGCTAAAACACTGCATCAAGGGAATGAGAAGAACCAATGCTCTATTTTATGTTTGTTTAAACGACAAATTAAACCATCCCAGACTAAATTTCAACTTCGACAATAGGCACCCCATGATTCTTTAGCTATTTCTTCAGACGACAACCCAAGATAAAAATAATAAATAAATAAACAAATAAGTAAACTCTCCCACACTATGAGCATTAAATTGAAAAACTAATAACACAACTTACGTTCCAATCAAGTGTTGTGACATCTTTACTCTTCTCATTTGTTTTACCCTTGAGATGCTTCAGCACCAAAACATTTACAAGACCGTTTCGCAAGCCAGATCCACTGCTTCCATCAGATATGTTCCAAATACGAGCTGTTGAATCTCCAGACCTAGAAATCAAGTCAATCAGTTCTAATATAATGTGGGTGAATAGATTAAACTTCCAAACAATCACACTAACTGGTAGCATGATAATCTTGCTTATCCTAAGTGCCTAATAAGATAAAGATACCATGTTGAAAGCCACTTGTCCTAGGAGAAATAACAAACTCACCATTAATCCCCCAACACTAAATTATTCACAACTACGTTAGAGAAGAGAAATGCATTTGTCTGCCTGTCAGGTGATTCCATGAAATAATACTACAAGAATTTCCCCTCTAAAAAGAAATTCTAGTGATATACAGATTAGTATATCAAGCTTATGTTATCAATGTTTTACCAACCATTCTTACAAATCAGGAAAACTAAATCAGAGCTAACAATGAATAGGCAGAGTGGAACCAAAAAATCCAGTCCAGGAGATAAAGTCTCTGAGAAAAGAATATAAGTTGCAAATATGCACATTGAACTGTAACAAATAGGTACTTACCCTGATGCAAGAAGAGAACCTGTTGGACTCCATGCACAAGCACACACCTACAAAGAAATTAAAACAGATGGAGAAATTAAGCTGAAAATAAAAACAATAAAAAAAGGGAAAACATAATAAGAAAATGTAAGAGGCCAAACCTCAGAAGTATGTCCTTCTAGGACAAGAACATCAGAACCAGGGATTTGACATGCTTGAGATGTTAAATTAGTAGAGACATCCATTGGTTCTGGTCCTATCAAGTATATTCACCAAGTTACAGGAATCAGTGACATGTGAATTCAGAAAAATGTATACAATTTATTGTTCATTCTTCGCAAGCATACTTTCAGCGAACATATTTATTTCAGGAGAAATGCAGCAGAAAATGAATTCTTTTTTCCTTAACATTTGAATTATTACAGTTAATATGACAGAGATAAAACTGCATCCTACCTTCTTGTTTAACTCCAGATACTCCGTTGCCTTCATGCTTGGAATTGATCCTATCTTCTTGGTCAGTAACCATACCTCTTTCATTATGTTCCTCATGCGGTTTTTCTTGTTGCTTATCCTTATTGGTTCTTTCTCTGTCCTTTTCCCGTTCTCTCTCCCTGTCATGTCTTTCCTTCTCTCTAATTCGTCCTCGTTCTCCTTCATGTTCCTTGTCAATCTCTTTATCTTTATCTTTGTCCTTCTGCAAAATTCTCCTTTTTTCTTTTATCATTTGCCGCAGCTGATATACATCCTTTGTAATGAGATCTATGGGTTGTATGAACGAGAAATCTTCATCCAAATCTGTATCACTCTGGAAAGCTTGAAACAAAGATCGATCACTATCAATTCAGAGTCGCGCAGAACAGAAAGGAGCAGCACAAATGCGATTTCACACACATGTACTGTAAAGCAATATATACAGATATATATGTGTGCGTGTGTGTGTAGATATGTAGTAAAAATAAGCATACTAACATTACTCAAGTTTGCTTCCATCTCCAAGTATTGAAGCCCTTTTTGTAAAAATGTAACAAGAGCCCCGGGTGGAACCAAATTTCCATCAATGGGGCTTTTGTTGATACCAGCCTCATTTCCTAGAGCAAAAGCTGAATGTGTAAAACCTACAAAAATTCAGAAATCAACAATGAGGAAACACTTCCTGGCAGAAACTCTCCAAATACGTTGGAAATTTTCTACAAACAAATTAGTGACTTTTCCTTGCACAAAATCAAAATTTGACCCACTATAGTATCAATTCGTAGCTATACAGTCATACAGAAATCATATCAACTTCAACAATGAGCATCCAAACCCTAGGGCAGAATTTATTCAAATACATTGGGAATTTTCTCCAAATAAACTAGCTTTATTCCTTATATAAATCAAAATTTGACCTACAATAATATCAACTCGTAGCTATTCAGAAATGATATCAACTTCAACAATGAGCACACAAACCCCAGGTCAAAAAAATTTATAAAAAAAAAAAAATCCAAAATTTGAAACTTTCTTCACAATCTACGATTTCCAGATCCTAGAAAACCCTAAATCCTAATTACGAAGCTCAAAACGAAAAAAGTGACCATTTTTTCTCACTCAGTGAGGCGAATTGAGGATTTAGGAAACGAACGGACCTGATTCCTGAAGATAACGAAAGACGAGGTAGTTCATCTCGACGGAGGTTACGGAAGTCATCGTCGTCCCCAAAGTCGGCGGCTTCAGGAACTGGGGCTCGACGAAGCTGAAATGACCATGAGGCCAAGCTCTGCAGCAGGGGAGAGTGACCCACACGCGCTCACAGAGGGCGGTGTCTGTGCGCTTTCCGTTCTCGAAGAGTCGGCGGATCTGTACGGTCCGGGATAATCCGAAATGGAGTGACTCCCTTTATTTTTGGGGCACTTTCTAGTGTCTGGATTTGGTAGACAAGGGTCGTTTTTCTCGGATACAGGGAGCACCAGTGTGTCTAAAGAACAGTCAACAGAGATTGTGCCATTTGGCATGTCCAGGCCTCGCCTCTCGGACCATCCTTGTTGTAACCGGCTTGAGGGAAAAACAACGCGTTGTACCCGTAGAAATTCTTTAATTTTTTAAATTTATAGGGTGTTTGGTATTTAAGTTTGAGTTAAGATTTATAAGTTTAAATAATGATTTTAATTGACTTTTTTAGAAAAGATAAAAAAATTTTAAGAAAAAAGATAAAAATTGAGTTGATGGTGATGAGTTTAAACTCACCAACCAAATGGGTCTTTAGGGACCCCGTCTGCTTTTTTCAACTTCATTTTTAATAAATTTTATTATTACTAAATTATCCTTCAATCAAATTACATTTACGTACAAAAGTATTTTAATGGATACTTTTCTCACACACCTCACTCTGATAATTATAAAAATACGTTCTTTTAAAAACAAGACAAATTATTAGAAAAAACTTAGAAAATTTTGATTATAGAAAAACATGATTTCGGAAAATTAGACAAAAATATATATGTTGTGATTTAGTTAGTCAATAAACAAAGAAAACCTTTGTAGTCAAGAAGATGGGGGAAGTAAACTTATGTATACATGTTTAGTGGCAGAGAAAACGAAACTTTGAAAAAACCTTTGTTGGACACCATAATTAATACCTGGGGTTTTTAAGTTTGAAGATGAGGAAGAAGAATGAACATTGGGCTTTCATAAAAGAAGAAGAAGAGGTGGAGGTGGACGAAACATGAGGAGGATGAGGACGAAGAATGAACATCAGATCTCTCGCAAACAAAAAACGAGGAGGATGAGGAGGAATGCGAGGCTTATCATAAAAAAAAAATAAATAAATAAAGAATTAAAAATAAAAAAGACTTCTTACTAGAAAGAAGAAGAGTGAATGAAGGATTAATGTGAATAAAGGTTTTTTTTTTTTTTTGGAATAATTAGAGGGGTATAACAAATAATTGTTAAAACTTTGATTCAAATTTTAATTGGTGGATGAATTAAGAAATTGGGTATGAAAAATACACTAACAATGGAAATAGACCTCTCCTTAAACTAATAATTATTACCGTCATCATTATTATTATTAAAATTATTTTGTATATGGTCATCCTCTGTATTTCTCAAATTTTATAATTTAGTGCCCATATAATTTATTTTTAGAAAATCAAGCACTTGGAGTTATATTTTTTGCCGGTGTCAATCTTTTTTTCCAGTCATATATCACACGTCACGAGTCATGTACTTTCAGTTTCTTCAAACCTAAACCATCGATCTTCTTTCTTTAGTTTTGATCGTCGCACACTGGAGTTTCTTTCTTTAAGAAACTCAGAAGTTTGTTTTTTATAAACTCATGTATATTTTCATTTTCATTGCATTAAAAAATATATTAGCAGGATCCTAGCTCATGAAGAAATTTTAAATTCCCGTTATCTTATTTACATACATGACTAGTTGTGTCATTATTTGGTTTTGGTTTCGTGGGGGTTGTGCATTGCAAATTAAAGCACTCTCGAAATAATAAATTCATGCACATTGACGGAGATATGCAAACGTAGCATTGTCCCCATCTTGCCCCTTTCAACTAAGTCTTTTTGTTTTTTGGGGATAAGAGGGGAAAAACTGTGATAAAACTCTTTTTTTATATCCTATCAGTAAAGTACTTTTATACATCATTTGATATAATTTCAACGGTTAAGATATTGTATGTGCATGGTACTTATAATGCACATTAGTTTATATGATTATAATATAAAAATTTTAATGAAAAAAATTCAAAGCAAGGAAAATAAAAAATAAAAAAAATAAAGAAAAACCCTATCTTTAGACTGGAAACCACCCCTCGTGACGACTGGAGGCCTCTACCTCAGAAATCGTCCCCATGCCAGTGAATCTCTAATTTTCGATGGTGAAACTGACTGCTCATCCCCCTTGCCCCCGCCGCACATCCATCGACAGTGAATCGCTCCCCCAGCCCGTCGAAGCCCAGATTTGAAACTGCTACCCCCCTTGCTCGTCGAAGCTCTCCCTCCCCTCGGGCGGTCCATTGAGGCTTATATTTGAAATCCTCCCAAACCCCCCCCCCCATAATGCCCGTCAAAGGCCCTCTTCCGAAACCACTCCACCCCCATCCAAGGCGATGTTGAAATTGCCCCAGCCCCCCCCCCCCCTGACTCCCCCCCGACTTCCACCAGGCAACCTTCCTCAACGGATAAAGAAGAAGACTTCAATTATTTATTTATTTATTTATTGCAATCATGTGTTTCATAATTTATTTTAGTTATTATGCACTTTTTAATTTATAGTTCGTTTGATTAAATTTAAATTGTCTTAAAATGAGCTTTATCAATAAGACTATATAAAATGGATTTTATTACCGCCTTTCCCGGATAAGAAAGCATTCAACCTTTCAACTAAGATGTCACCAAGTATCTTTGATGCGGGGTGGGATGGGCTGGGCTAGATTGCTATGGGAGTAGGGGGTGGGTAAGAAGTCTGAATATTTTTTTAATAAAATATATTTTTGTCATTTTTAAATTTTCTTTTTGAAGGAAATTTCTGACATTTATGTCAAAATAAAGTGTCGATCTAGAAAATATATAAATTTATGTATTAAATGTGATATAGCAATATAAAAAAACTTGACGTTAAAGTATAAGATATGCTTATATACAAGGTATAAAAAAATGTAATAATCCAACTTTTTAATTATTCTTTTTTAAGGTTATATCAGAGATTTTAAGTTTAATTAATTGATGATGGAAAAAAGATATAAATATAATTAGTAGATGTAATCTGATGGTACGAAGGATATACTTTGTAAAAATAAAATAAAAAAAAATTCATAGAATGAACAACCTTTTAGAAAACATTATAAATACAAATATATATATATATGTATATTTTAGTATATATTTAAAACAACAGAGTTTTAGGGGAAGTGATCGTTTTACCGAAAACTGACAACTTACAAATACAATAAAACCTGTTAGAGATCACGGTTAAAATCTCATCTTAATTGATGGTTTTGACTTTGGATATACTCTTTATTCAAAAAAACAAAACATAATGCCAAAAATAGTCTAAATCATCAATCTAAATTGCTTGAAATCTATACCTATATATACAGAGAAAAACTTCTCTCATGCACTTTTTTTTCCCCACCAAAACAAACCATAAAAAGGAGAAATCTCTTATACACTTGGTTATCGTCCAAAACGGTTTGTTTAGGAAATTTGTTCTTTTAGCCTTCATCTTTTTTATTTCGGCCAAAAATTATCATTATTATTTTTTTTTCATTTTAGTCCATTTTTTTTTCTTTCATATTGGTTTATTTTTTTTTTCATTTTAGACCTTTTATATTTTTTTTTTGGTCTTTTTTTCATGCCTCCCTCTTTTATTTTCGGTTTTTATTTTTTTAATCTTTTTTTTGTTTTTTCATTTTGGTCCTTTTTTCCATAATATATATATTTTTATTTTAATCCTTTTTTGGCCTTAATTTCTCGTTAGTCCTTTTGTTGGTTTTCTCTAAGGTTTTACTAATTTTTCTACTTCTTAAACATGTCTTGTTAAATTACTTATTCTTTTAATTTTCTCTTATTCAAATAAATTTTATCAAATATGTTCAATTCATTAAGATGAATACCTATGTGCATGACATATGTTTTCATCATTAGGAAAACCACATAGAACGTCAACTGGTATCAGCAGTGTGATCATTTGGTCAAAACTGACACCTAGTAGGCCATATTCCAATTAAAATCAAAGCATTTGCGCATTCATGAAAAATATAGCTCATTATGATGATGATTTTTTTTTTTTTACTTCCATTTTATGGTATGGTTTGTAGAGATGAAAAGTATAGAGAAAAAAAAAAAAGAAGAAGGTGAAGAAAATTAAGAATGAAAATAGAAAACCTATGATGTAATTGGTTAGAGAAATACTAAAGTATGCTCATACATTAACGAAATTCTTAAAAAAAAAAAAACAAGGAAAAAACATAGGTAAAACAGTAATTCTATAAATAATAATGCTTCTTCTTCTTTGATTTCACTTGCAATGCCGATATTAATAAAAGGTAATTCTACGCCCTTTCCTCATTATTAGAAAATACAATGCTAATTGTCACAAAAAAGTGTGAAAATAACATATTTGATATATTATCTTACTTTGTACAGTTCCATAGTATTTAAATAATTCAAAAATAAAAATATTAAAATGATTAAATAAAAAAAAGACATCAAATCAATAACAATCACAAGTTAAAATTTAGGGTGTTTGGGTGGTGAGTTTAAACTCATCACCATCAATTCAATTTTTGTCTTTTTCCCCAAAAGTTTTTTGTCTTTTCTGAAAAAGTCAACCAAAATCACTATTTAAACTTACAAATCTTAACTCAAACTTAAACACCAAACACCCTAAGATGTGTAATTCAACAATGTATTTTTAAATTAAAATTGATTAAATTTTTTTTATAAATTAATTATATTTTTTAATATTTTTTTAATAAAAAATATAATAATGAGATGAAAAACTTTTAAGTCTAGCTCTGAAAGTCAAATGGACGCTTAATCTTATTGGTTATCGCATACGTACCCAGTGATGCAAATACGGGTAAAGATAGAGTTCTCTTTTTTTGGTAAATAAGAGAGCCAAATAATATGTGCACTAACTGACGTCACGCGCACAACCCAATTATTATTATTATTATTTTTTTTTGAGAATGATGCACAACCAATTATTACATTCTGCCGTATGAAATTAAGCACTACATTTTCAACTATATCTTTTTTTTTTTTTTAGGGATTTTTCAACTATATCTTGCATCAAAATGGTTAACGGTTACCTCAAAAACAAAAAAAAAAAAAAAAAAAACAAAACAAAACAAAACAAAACAAAACCAAAAAAGTCAACGAAAGCAAAAGTGGACAAGCAACCGTAGAAATGGTGCATATAACATACCGATTGCAATCCTTATAATATTCTAATATTATTGATCCACCGCAGTTGACAGTCACATTTATAATTTTGTTTAAAAGAAAAAACTTAAACGTAGACGTTGGAACACTATACTTTTTTTTAAATCAGGTATAATATTATTGTTACATTAAATTAAAAAATAAATTAAAAATTTTTATAAGAAAAAAATAATGTAGAAAAAAATTTTAAAAATAACTTTAAAACGGAATTTTATAATAATTTATTGAGTTTATATGGTACACTTGCTTATTAAATATTTATAATACTGAAGTTTTTAATTTCTTATTTTTTTCTAAAAGTAAAAATTAATTAAACATATTAAGTGATATTAGAAAATAAAATATTATTCCTAAAAAAAAAATCGAGTATATTTTTTAAAAAATTTTAATTGATTGTGATTAGAGATTTATGTGAGAGATTTATGATAATTTTGATTTGACAACAAACATATTACATGTTAAAAAAGAGAAAAATAAAACAAAAGGATGATATAGAAAAATCACCAAAATGTCAAATTTTTGTTGGATGGATGTATCGTATAATACGACGATAGAGTACACCTGGTCTATCGAATAATTTCTCTTGAACTTTGATGTTTTTGTAATTTTGATTTCTAAACTTTAAAATTAATAAAAATGTTCATGAATCATGAAATGTTATCATTTTCGTTTCTTGATCAAATAGTTAAATATTTTTTATTCATTGGAATTTTGTTTCCCTAATTTTAAAAACTAATGTTTATTACCATTCAAATTTTAAATTATTAGCAAAAAATGCAAACGAATTTTAAACCTAACCTAATCTAACAAAAAAGAGTGTTGGATCTAAAATAATAACAATAATAGAGTCAATCTCTTCTAGTTGTCTGTCAGTCAGTGCTCACGATTTTTCGCCTATCCCAAATCAATATGCCTCTATCAACGTACTTGGAAAAGCTATTTATTTATTTTTATATGTAAGTGTCATATATGCATTTCTCTACTCTAAACCAACTTATTATTAATTTTTTACGATGATAAAAAATTAAATATTGAATTTATTATGACCTCATGAGCTCCAAAACCCCCTCCCGCCTCCTTGGGCTGTAGGCCCAATGGCTTTACTTGGAAAGCTACTTTGTTGATTTAAATATCCATATCGCTCTGCAACTAAAAGTCAGAACTATCCATAGCTATCCAATATTATCCCCTCCAGCACAAGTTGGAAAACACAGCACACCATGGAAGAGCCACTTTTGTACACCGCCCTTTTCCTTATTGCCCTTCTAATAGCTTTCAAGCTCTTCATCCAAACCGAAAAACGACACAAAAACCTCCCACCAAGCCCACCTTCTCTTCCCATCATCGGCCACCTCCATCTCTTGAAAATCCCAATCCACCGACATCTTCACCGTCTGTCCCAAAAATACGGCGCCGTTTTGTCCCTCTGGTTCGGCTCCCGCCGCGCCGTCATCGTGTCGTCGCCCTCCGCCGTCGAGGAATGCTTCACCAAGAACGACGTCGTCCTCGCCAACCGCCCTCCCCTCCTCCTCAGCAAGTACCTCGGCTACAACTACACCACCATGGTCTCCTCCCCCTACGGCGACCACTGGCGCAACCTCCGCCGCATCGGCGCCATCGAGATCTTCTCCACCACCCGCCTGACGACGTTCCTCGGCATTCGACGGGACGAGATCAAGCGAATGCTCGTCAACCTCTCTCGGAGTTCGGTACAAGGTTTCGCCAAGGTTGAGCTGAGGTCGATGTTTTCCGAGATGACTTTCAACATGGTGATGAGAATGGTGGCGGGGAAGCGGTATTACGGCCAAGACGACTTGTCGGACGAGGAGGAGGCCCTGCGGTTCAGGACGACCTTGAAGGAGGCCATCACCTACGGCGGGGCGGTGAATCCCGGAGAGTTCTTGCCGATTCTGAATTGGTTTGTCAAGGAAGGTTACGAGAAGAAGGTGAAGCGAATTGCTTCGGCTATGGATGAGCTCTTGCAAGGTCTAATCGACGAGCATCGGAGCGAGAAAGAGAATCGAAACACCATGATCGGCCATTTGCTTTCTCTGCAAGAGTCACAGCCTGATTACTACACTGACCAAATTATCAAAGGGTTCATAATGGTTAGTAATTTCTTTTTTATGATCTACCTTAAAACCTTATTTCTTTTGTTTAGCTTCATTCATTTTGGGTGCGTTTGGTGCATGGATTAGGAATAAAATTTTTAAGAAATTTTTAGGTTATAATTGATTGACTGATATGTTAGGTCCGGAATAGTGTACCAAACACATTCTTAGATTTGGTATATTCGTGAATCCAAATATGTCTCGCCAATGGCATCTCCTTTATGCGCGTTGAGTTTGGTACCCTGTTCATGAAATTTTGGCAAAAAATTTGTATTCAAAGGTCATGAAAAGCATTTCCGAGCCTTCATCTGATTGTTCATCAGCCTCCGAATTAACCACCGCAGCTTTGAGGCAGGGGTAATACTTCTT
Source organism: Ficus hispida (assembly GCA_025413025.1). NCBI lineage: Eukaryota > Viridiplantae > Streptophyta > Magnoliopsida > Rosales > Moraceae > Ficus > Ficus hispida. The sequence continues at coordinate 6,818,833 of CM046365.1, forward strand.
CAAAACCTTTTCACTGTCCCATAGTTTCCTCTGCTTCTTCCAACAAGCCCTTTTGTTTTTTTTTTTTTTTTGTTTTTGTTTTTGGAGAAATTAATTTCTTTCTTGGCCTACTATCTGCGAGAGCAACAACTGATGGCCGTTTATGGTTGGGTAGTTGGAATTGGAGTGGAAAAGCGGAAGTCTTAAAAATGGGGATAAGTTTTGTCATTTGTTCCATTTTGCTCTTTAAATTTCAACCATACTACTTAGTATCCTTAAATTTTGGAATGTCTTCAAAAATGCCATTTCTCTTACACGCCGTCAATTTCATTACAGAATTCGTTAACGTTTCATTAGTCAAACGTTTTCGTTCTGAAATATCAAGAGCAGAAATAAGCACTCATAAAAAAATAATCATAAGTAGTTACTTTCTAATAAGAAATTTAAGAAAGTAAAATACAATATGGAGAGTAGCAAGAGAGAGAAAATGACTATAGGACTTCTAATAGGTATCATACAATGATCCACATATGTTGTCTTTACTATGTTGCAGAACATTTTATTGGGCGGGACAGACACATCTTCGGTGACATTAGAATGGGCAATGTCCAATCTGCTTAACAATCCTCACATCCTCAAGAAAGCCAGAGCGGAGCTCGATGCCCAAGTTGGTCAAAAACTCCTGGTGGACGAACCAGATCTTTCAAAGCTACACTACCTTCAAAGCATCGTCTCCGAGACTCTCCGGTTACACCCGGCAGCTCCACTACTCGCACCTCACTACTCATCTGATGATTGCACCATCGGCGGATATGACGTGCCACGCGGCACGATTGTAATGGTTAATGCATGGGCAATACATAGAGACCCTAAGCATTGGGATGATGCACAAAGTTTTAAGCCAGAGAGGTTCGAGACAAGTGAAGGTGGTGGCGAGGTCAACAAGCTGCTGCCATTTGGGGTGGGAAGGAGGGCATGTCCCGGGGTGGGACTGGCCCAACGAGTGGTGGGTTTGGGTTTGGCGTCGTTGATTCAGTGCTTTGAGTGGGAGAGGGTTGGTGAGGAAGAGGTTGACATGGTTGAAGGTAGAGGGCTCGTCGTGCCAAAAGCGGTGCCACTGGAGGCCATGTGTAAAGCACGTCAAATCATCACGATGATAGTTGATTGAAAGTTCAAGGACGAAGTGACCTGAATATACATAATTCAGGACTAAATGGATAAATTACTCAATATATAGTTTCGTGACATGATTATATGTCTTATGTGAGCTGATTTGGGCCTGAGTTTTAAATGGTTAATTAAGTCATGTTGTACATAAATTGCTTAACCATTTTACTTACTCTGCCATTTCAAAAGTTGTAGTGTTCAGTACGGATTAATAGGAGTGTTTACTTGTACTAGTTGTACGTCAGGCGTGAATTTAGTTTGTTACAGATATTTGTATATTATTTTTTTGTTTTTTTATTTAAAAAGAATATAGATATAAAATTTTTAAATAAAATGAGCAAATCAAAAGTATTTTTTTAAAAGTTAAGAGCAAAATATGCAAAATAAAAAAAATAAAAGGTAAAAATAAAAGAAGTAAAAGTTTTTCAGCTCAAAAAATAAAGAATAACAGTAAAGAATGATGACAATAAAAGTAAAAAGTATCAAATGATTTCATCCAAAAAAAAAGGGAAAATTTTGAAAAAAGCTCACAAAATGACAAAATAGAAAGATCAAAATTTTGAATAATAAAACACTTGAGCGTTTATATAATAATAATAATAGATATATTTTGATCTTATGGTGTCATATTTTATTGTCACAGAAGCTATATAGTGTTTTGCCCCTTAAATTTTTCACTAATTTAGATGCAATATTTCTCCACCCGACCTAGAGATCAAGTATTTAAGTTTGGGTCCCACACTTCACTGACCCCACAGGGGCTCTTTAATGTCTCAAACATTGACCAAATTAATCAATAAATGCTTTAACTTGGCATCGACATTTTTTTAGCTGCATTGTCTCCATTGCTACCTTCTTCACTTCTATAACCCATGAACTTATATATAGTCTCCGATAATTTTAATATATATATATATAGATATATATATATAGCCTCATGTGGTGGCGTTCGTTCTCTCATGATAAATCTGATTTTTCGAGAGACATATCACACTTGTAACTGTCACACCGGGCTGCGGTTTTACCTTTCTACCTTCTAATGCACTCAAAAGTCCCTTTAATCCACACACACACACACATATATATATATATAGCTTCTTTTATTGGCTCTGCCTGAGCATTATACTCTGCCTCAAGCGTAGATGTAAGGTCACGGTAGACTGTAGACATACTCTCCCACTCATTGAATTGCCAAATAGTGCAGACATACCCCTTGAATTGACCTTTTGTACCTGTTTCTTCCATGTATCACAAATCCCAATTAACTGCTTGCCAATGTCTCTTCCCCAAATTAGCCATAAACCTACTTTTCAAGCTCATTTGTTTTGTAGGTTTCGTTTTGTTTCATTTTAAGATTTAAAAAAAAAAAAAAAGGCTTTGATTTGAAAAGGCGTTTTTGTTTGTTTCTGAGATGACTTTTGCATGTATAATTAAACCATCATTTTGAGAATAATGCAAGGGTTGGAGAAAAGAAATTTGGGGGATTGTGCTAAAGAAACCAAGAAGTCATAAGGCCATAATCTAGCTTGGTCAATTCAAATCAATCGCGACGCTAGATTCCGATATTCTCGCAATTCTATATTCAAAAGTCAGATCTGAGTGCGATGCTGGTGGTGTCATAAACCCAGATCTAGGCTCAACACTGCGATTTTTTTTTAATTAAAATACTTAGACAATCAATTATTTCTTGACTGACAATAAAATATTACGGCATTTTTTTCTTCTTCCAAACATGGTAATGTTAATGCTGTGAAATCCACCAACTTAAGATTAAAATGTTAATATCTTACTTTGTACTCCAGCTTCGTAATGTTATTTTTATTATTATATTTAGAAGTTGTTTGATTGGTTCGCTTGGTTGGAGTTTTTGAGTTATTTTGATTGGAGTTGAGTTGAATTTTAGAATTGCGTGATGGTTAAAAAGGAACCATTTGGAGTAAAAATTGTATAAACTTAAAATGTATCATAAAAAAATATCAATATGAAATTATGAATTTTGTTTAATCTCGAAATTTTATGCAATAAAAAAATTATGTTATTTTAACTTGAAATAATAAAGTTATGAATTTTTAAATTTGAATTTTTAAATTAGAGTTGTAGATGTGAATAATGTAATTAAGTTTACTTTTAAAGGAAAAAAAATGTCAAATGCACCCCCCGAACACACACGTCACTTTTTGTTTATTGTAATTAAAACCTGTAAAAGCAAACATCCTTGACGTTGTTCAACGATAAACTTTTAAGAATTTAAAATAAAAACATTCACATGATCAAAGGCATCAATCAATAATAAGATCACTTGCAAATCTTAATATACTTGTTTCATAATTTACCATCAAATATAGTAGTTGCTAAATTTCACATTGCAAATAATATTGTATTTAATAGTGATTTTTTTTGAAAAGAAAGTATAATTGCTAAAATTTTATGTATGATGTGCACTCCCCAATTATATTCTGCTGCTTGAATTTAAGCACTTGATTTTCAATCATAATTGTCATCAAAATTGCCAACGGCCGAAAGAAAAGTAGACAAGAAACTGTTGAAACATGCAAGTTTATTTAGCCTAGCGTATACGATATAATAATTTATTTAGCCCAGCGTATACAAATATAAAAATAATCCATTATCGTTAATGATTAGGCTTATTCGTCCTTTTATGTTGAGTTAGATGTCAAGCTTGTTTCTTTTTGAAAGCGACATTAAAAGAGAAATTATTCAATCAATTAGAGAAATGTAATTTTAATAATAATTGAAGTTTTCCTGATCACAAAGAGAAATATTAACAAAAGAGTTTTGACTTAGAATTAGTAACTTTTTTATTTGTTGTATCCGTGATCTCTTTAATTTTTTTTTTCCATCCCACACTAATTTTGTGATTCTATCAATGCACTTTGAAAGCTACACAAACACACACACACACACATATATATATGTCTATACACATATATTATCCACATTATATTATATAGCTCTAGAAATTAGAACTAATAAGATCATAGAGTTCAGTTATCCTAGATTTCCTTTTCCTTATTGTCCATGGAAGAGCCATTTTTGTACAGGGCCCTTTTCCTTACTGTCCTTCTAATAGCTTTCAAGCTCTTTCTCCAAACCGAAAAACGACACAAAAACCTCCCACCAAGCCCACCTTCTCTTCCCAGCATCGGCCACCTCCATCTCTTGAGAATCCCAATCCACCCTACTCTGCATCGTCTGTCCCAAAAATATGGCGCCGTTTACTCCCTCCGGTTCGGCTCCCGCGAGGAATGCTTCACCAAGAACGATGTCGTCCTCGCCAACCGCCCTCCCCTCCTCATGAGTAAGCACCTCGGCTACAACTACACCACCATGGTGACCACCCCGTACGGCGACCACTGGCGCAACCTCCGCCGCATCGGCGCTATCGAGATCTTCTCCACCACCCGGCTAACCATGTTCCTAGGAATTCGACGGGACGAGATCAAGCGAATGCTCGTCAAACTCTCTCGGAGTTCGGTACAAGATTTCGCCAACGTTGAGCTGAGGTCGGTGTTCTCGGACATGACTTTCAACATTATAATGAGAATGGTGGCGGGGAAGCGGTACTACGGCGACGACATGACGGACGAGGAGGAGGCCCTGCGGTTCAGGAAGAATGCGACCGAGGCCAGCAGCTACGGCGGGGCGGCTCATCCCGGAGAATTCTTGCCGATTCTGAATTGCTTTGTCAAGGAAGGTTATGAAAAGAAGATGAAGAGGATCGCTAAGGCTATGGATGAGCTCTTGCAAGGACTAATCGATGAGCATCGGAGCGAAAAAGAGAGTAGAAACACCATGATCGGTCAATTACTTTCTCTGCAGGAGTCGCAGCCCGAGTACTACACTGACCAAATTATCAAAGGGTTCATAATGGTTAGTAGTATCCTTTCTATCTACCTTATGCATTTCTTCTTCTTTTTTATTTTTTATAATATTTTTATATGTGTCTGCAGAGCTACCATAGAAGCATATATCAAGGGAATTGAGAAATACCTAAAGAAAAGAAAGTGGCATAATAAAAGGAACCACAATAGGATTCATGTGAAGATCTTCGTCACGAATACTCTTTCGGACATAGTTTCTCGAGTTGTAGAAATTATTGATTAAGCTTGCTTTTAGTTCGTCGATTGTAAATGAAATTTTTAAGTTGGAGTTGATTGACTTTTCAATAACTAGTTATAAATTTTGTTAACTTAAAAAAAAAATTTGAGATGATAAATTAAATATAGTTTAATTGAAGTTAAACTAAAATACCAAACAAAGTTTAAATATTTGTTTTGATCATAAATTCAAATACACAATTCAAATAGTTAACTTTAAAATTTTGTCAAGAATACTTGATGGACATAAATTTAAAAATTTGGGTTTAAAACGGCAGCTAAATAATTAGTGCTGCATCCTCTTCCTACTCTTCCTTCCAATGCTCCTCTTCTTCAAGGCCTCAAGAGTTGCATTTACCATAATGGTGTTTATTGACTTGAAATCCTCGCCAAAAAAAAAAAAAAAAGAAGCTTCTCTCTTAAATTGTTCATTGAATTCCCTGCTTTTCTACTCTACAGACTTGTCTACTTGCTCATCCTCATTACGACACGAATATTCAAAATGGCGTGTTGCGCCAAATTCAACAATATAATCTGAATTTTACGGGTCTATCTTGATTGTGATCTAGGCCGAGTAATTAGTATGTTTGAAAGTAAATTCTGTATACTTTGAGAATCCAAATACATCTCGCCAATGGCGGCCTCTTTACGGCGTTGATTTTGAGGCCAAGTGTAAAGGCCGCCAAATCATCAAGAAGAGTACATCTCTCTTAGAGTCTCGAGATGATATTTGATTATTAGTTATGTGCCTTATGTGAGTTAATTTGGACAAGAGTACCGTTAAATGGTTAATTTAGTCATGTTCTTAAGATAATTTGCTGTTGTCGATTTCAGAACGCAAGTGTTTTGTCTCGTAAATAATAAAGTGAAGAGTAAATTAATATCATTTCCATTGAGAATTATCGCTATATTTGCTAAATATTAAAATTTTATCAACTTAATCTTATTTAAACAACTGATAAACATAATGAAAATAAAATAAAATAAAATAAAACTGAGCAAAAAGATACTTAATTAAACCGATAGAAGAAAATCTAGTAATATTACAATATTCACTCTACACTTCACTTAAATTTCTCTACCAACTGCTTGACAAATCGATCAATTTGACTTGTTAACCAAGAGTTCAAAATTATCTAAAAGCTTCTCTCCATGTCAAATAGAAATATCCCTCTTAATCAACAACTATAACAAAATATATTCCTACAATGAAAATTGGGTTAAGATAAGATTTATTGAGTATAGGTTCTCTAAATAGCTACCCATTTCATGTAAGTATATTTCTATCTTATACAAACTCAAGGGTTTAGCACATTGAATGATTCTATCCAAGGCCAAATGCAAAATTCCCTCTTCCACGTTAATTAGGGTTTGTCAAATCATAACCGCTTCTTCCAAGTTCATTATACAGCGGTCTTCGCTGTGAAATCCAGTTGCTTCTTCCACTTGAACAAACCTCATAACCGGTTTTCCCTTCCTCCTCGTACTCCTTCCCAGCTTCAAGTTTCTTCAATCAAGAGGTTCTCTCCAATGGCAGCTCTCACCACCATCCGTACCGTCGGACTCTCCAAAACCTTCACGAGGCTGAGAGGACAGGGAAAAGTGCCTTTTATCCCATATATCGCTGCTGGAGATCCTGATTTAAGTCGACCACATCTCAAGCATATTGAAGGTGCTTGACTCTTGTGGATTGGATATAATTGAATTAGGCATCCCTTACTTTGATCCTTTGGCAGATGGTCCAATCATACAGATTGCAGCTACACGTTTGTTAGCAAAAGGAGACAAATATTGATGGAATCATTTCATGATGATTCTATTTGCACCCACACAACAGTTTGTTTATTAACATTGTATCTCATAATAAAATTATTTTAAAACATCAAAAATACGCTTTCATACACCCTACATTAACTATGAATATAAATGGTATGTTTTCAAGAAATTAAAAACATACCCCAAGTTTACAGTAAATATATACTTAATTTTTTTTTCCAAATTCCTTTTTAAAAATTTTTTTTCTTCAAATGAATTATAAAAAAAAAAAAAAAAAAACCCCCACATCTTGACTATCCCTAATTTCACTTTTATAAACTCTAAAATTTTCTTATCATACTCTTTCTCAAAAAAAAAAGGGGGGGGGGGGGGGAAATAAACTTCTTGAATAGTCAATGTTATAAATCCTGCAAAATTGGATTCTTAGACCGTACAGATGCTTTACAACTCAGTAATATGTTGCCAAAGAGTGCAGGCAAATACCCCGTGAGTGTCAGGTGTCAGACTAATTTGTGCATGTTTCTTTCATGTACTACAAAACCTATTTAACTACTGCTCTTGCCAAATGGTTCTTCCCCAAATTACCCGTAAACCTATATATCAAGCTCGTTGGGCGTGTTATGTCAAGTCTAATACAAACCATCCATGGCCTACATTAAAGATTTTGAATGTCTTAATCTCAGATTTTGGACAAGCATATAACATTAATAATAAAGTAATAATAGGGGTAGGGACACATTCGTGCATATCCCAAAAAAGAGAGAAAAAAAAAAAAAAAAGGTATATTTGATCACGTACTCAATGACGTAACATAGTCCTCTATACGCACTCACTGACGTAGGCAAAAGCAATCACCCCACATGGACGCACGTGACAGTCAGTTAAAGTTTGTCATTGTCCCTAAAGGGCACAGAAAAGAAATATAGCCAATTAAATACTATGTTTCAGGAAAATAGAAATTTAGCATACTGACGTAGAGGTTTTACCATGAATCTATTTATATTTAATCGTTGAGTTTTTATTTTATTTTTATTTTTGGGGAAAATGATGTATATCGTTGAAACAAAGCCACGAGGTTTTATCCAATGGATTTTACTTAATAAAGTTTTTAATGAAACAATTATGACATCAATAAAATTTTAAATTTCAATTTTATATTTTCTTTTTTGTATCCTTATTTTTTAATAAAATATATAATTTTTATTATATGCTAAAATTATAATTGTTAAGTATAAACTAAGCAATTATAATATAAATATAAATATAATAATTAATAGAAATAGTATAATAATTTTTTTTAACAAAGTATAAATTTTTTTTTATTTTTTATCTAAGATAAAATATTAAGATAAATTATTAAATTATCAAAAATAAACAAATTTATTCAAAAATTACAAAAAAAAATAAAATTAAATAAAATTTTAAAAAATTAGGCCCGGCCCGCTCTAAGCCCGTGGGCCGGGCCGGGCTTATATTTCAAAAATTCAGACCGGGCCTTGCAATAGCCCGATGGGCTCGGGCCGGGCCAGGCCGGGCGGCCCGAATTCCCAGCACTAGATATCATTGAAACAAAGCCACGAGGGCAAAACACAAGCTGAGGTTATCCTTCGAGAGGTATCCAGTCAGTAAGATCCAAGATAGCGGAGGAGGGAATGGAATCCACAGGCACAACTCTGTCCGAATTAGAAAAACCTGCCCATTCAATCATTGAATTTGAATGATTAAAGTTTCTCCTAATATATATTAAATGTTTCTCCTTTGTCATTCATTCATTTAATTTGTTGTTTGAAGGTTTTATGGACATATTTTATGTTTGAGTAATTGACCTATATAGTTCTTAAATTTTTTCAAAGATGACGATTTGGTTTTTTTTTTTTTTAATCCAAATGACCCTAATCTTTTATTTTTTTGCTATTATGATCATTTCCGTCTAAATTTGTTAATTTTTAACAAAATGAAAAGATATTTTAGTAATTTACTAATAATTAATTTATAAAAAAAACTCATAAAAAATAAAAAATTCTCTCTCTTCGGCACTCACGATTTGGGTGTCAGCCTCTCTGTAACGAAGAGCTCTCGAGCCCCTCCATCTTTGTCTTTGTCCCTTCCCCTCATCCCCCACCCAAATTTGTGCCTTTGCCCCCTGCCCTTGCCCCTACCGGCGATCTGGTTTAGCGAGCCTAGATCTCGGAACATTGAAGTCAAAATGTCATTGGCGGGGAGCCGTATGGGGGAGGAGGGGTGAACCTAAAGAGAGATTCACCAAGAACCAGATCATGGGTGTTAAGAACCAGATCCTGACTTTGGGGTGAGGGAGGGGGGAGGGGAGACTCAGATTGCGACTTGTGGGGTGCGGAGTGGGGCAAGTGGGGAGTCAAGAACTATATCGGACTTTGGGACAGGAGTTGGTTGCGAACCCAGATTTCTAAGTGGGGTGGGGTGGGGTGGGGGGGGGGGACAAAAACCCATATCGCGACTGTGGGTAGGGGCGAGAACTAGATCTTGACTTTGGGGGGGGGGGGGGGGACAACCCAGATCATAACTTGTAGGGTGGGGGTGTGGGGCAAATGGGGGGCCAAAAACCAGATCAGACTTTGGGGGGAGGGGTGTGAACCTAGATTTCGCAGTGGGGGGGACAATAACCCATATCGCAACTCTGGGGGGAGGGGGGAGGGGCGACGGTTAGAGATGGAGGCTGTGGGGGACCTGTCTGCAAAGTTAGGTAGACAGAGAAGGGGAGAGGGGGGAGGGGGAGAGGGAGGGGAGAGAGATAGGCTTTTGGGATATTTAGGGTATTTTAGTCTTTTTACTATAAAAAAGATCATTTCAGCAATAATCCATTAGAAATTTAATGTAATTTGATGGAAAAGACTATAATAGCCAACAAAATAGGAGTTTAGGATCATCTCAGCAAAAAAAAAAAAAAAAATGACTAAACCATCACCTTTAAAAGAGTTCAAGGGCTATTTAGGCCAATTACTCTTCATGTTTATTTTAAATGGAAGAACAAATCTTTCTCTTAAGCAAGTCTAGAAGCTTACAACCTGATTATTGGAAGCATTTTGAAAATATTTTTCTTTAGTATATGAAATAGAAATAGAAATATTTTTATTTTAGGTGTAGATCCCTTGAGCAAGTCTTGAAGCTTACAACTCGAGTATTGGAAGCATTTAATTTGAAAATGTTTTTCTTTAGTATGAAATAGAAATAAAATTTTTTTCGCAATGGTATTGAAATATTTTTTGAAATTGTACTTAATTGTATCTCTATAGAGATATGCTTAATTATGATATAAAGTTAAAATTGTGTTTGAGTATATGTTTATGAAAGTATTTATTGAGTGTATACATAATTTTTATAAAAACAGAAACTGAAAAAAAAAAATTATTTTCTCATTTATTAAGAATACATGAAAACAATTTTTTCCTGTCGTCCCTTTTTTAACTCCCCTGTTTCCATTGCCCATTTGAATGGAAACATTTATGTAGGAGCTTTATTTTGCTATGTTCTTTTGGTGTTAATTAGATTGGTTGTAGATTGTTTGCCCACTGTGGGATTTCTTGTATTGACTTTTTCTTTCTTTTTGTTTTTCTCAACAGAAGCTTGTGATTCGTGCACTGGTTTATAATTAAATTTTAGATTGAAATTGTTTGATTTTTTAAAAGTTATTTATAATTTTTATTGACTTTTTAGAAAAACACAAAAGCTGAAATGGAAATTTTAGATCCGGAACGGAGAGTCAAGCAAACTCTTGTAGTATGGGCTCTTGATGTGATATAGGTTTCTCTTGAAGATGTTAACCTAATACTGGTTAAGATGTGCTTGAGTACCTCGATATGTCAATTGATCCACCTCTTTCATTTAAAAAAAAAATGTCGTACATTTGATTTCATTGCGTTTGTAAGCTTTTAAGGTAATTTTGTATAATTTTGGGTGTCTGGTAAATATGTTTCGTAGTACTTTGTTTTTCAAAACAAAATGATATAGCATAAGTATCCCTTTTGTTATTCTTGTTGCCTGCAAATGTTTAGAAACAATAAAAGAACTTGTCTAATTTCTAGGTGCATGATAAAACAAGGGAGGATAATTTTTTTTTTCCTATACCCGTTTGAAGATTTATGGATTTGAACTCACAATTAAAAAAAAAAAAAAGTTACAGTATTTTTTTAATAAAAAAACTTGATTTTTCTGGTTAAATTTACTATATATCTCTAACTCAAACCGACCAATAGTACAGATCAAAAGCTTTATTAAAAGAAACAAAATGAACCACTTTACCAAATCTGAAGGAAAATGAGAAGATAAATTCAATGTACTGCTTTACTTGGGCAGTACTTTTTTTTTTTTGTTTTTTGTTTTTTTGCCCTTTTGCGCTGATTTTTCTATTGCTATTTTCTCGATTCCTACCCTCTTGCCAAATAACGTCATTTTCCTGCCCTCTTGCCAAATAACATCATGAGAAAACTACATAAAATACTCGCCACAAAGTGAGTGAAGCCAAACTTAAAAGGACCACATTCACTAATTAAGGGCCCGTTTGGAGTTTTTGGAAACATAATTTTACTGTTGGGATTTTTAATGTTGAGATAAGTTTTGGAAATGTTGATTTGAGGAAAAAAATTTTGAAAAAAAAAAAGTTTGGAGTTTTATGTTTAGTGAAAGAATAAATACAAAAAGAGCGTTTTGTTATATGTATTTTGTTGTTTTTTATCTGAAAAATTGTGAAATGATATATTAAAAAAAATACTTTGGGAAATCTAAAAATCCTCCCCAAACATCCATTTACAAACAAAACGGTGTTTCACCGTTTAAAAAAGTGCGTCCAAACGAGGCCTAAAGCTACGCGTCCATTTAGTCGGCCAACTTAACAATTCAGAAAGTTATCAGTTTTCCAGTGCACTTTCAAGACCCAACTTTATCCAAAGCCTTTATGCTTATTATATATTTACCTTAAATTCACCACCAACGCGCGGCCATAGTACAAAGCACAACCATGGAAGTTCCCTTATTGTGCACTTCTCTTACTCTTATCATCTTCCTTTTCGCTTTTAAGCTTTTCCAAAAAGCCATAAAACCACACAAAAACCTCCCACCAAGCCCACCTTCTTTTCCGGTCATCGGTCACCTGCACTTACTGAAAATACCACTCCACCGGACACTCTGCGGTCTATCACGAAAATACGGCCCCGTGTTCTCCCTCTGGTTCGGTTCTCGTCTCGTGGTTGTTGTGTCATCGCCTTCTGTGGTCGAAGAATGCTTCACCAAAAACGACATCGTTCTGGCCAACCGCCCTCCGCTAATCCTGACCAAGCACCTCGGCTACAACCAAACCACCGTCACGACCGCCCCTTACGGCGACCACTGGCGCAACCTCCGCCGAATCGGCGTCATCGAGATCTTCTCCGCGAGCCGCCTCAGGATGTTCTCGGGCATCCGGAGGGACGAGACCAAGCGATTGCTTATCAAACTCTCACGCAATTCGCTCGAGGATTTCGCCAAGGTTGAGCTGAAGTCGATGCTTTCGGAGATGACTTTCAACATCATAATGAGAATGGTGGCGGGTAAGCGTTACTACGGCGACGACGTGACGGACGAGGAGGAGGCCGTGCAGTTCAGGAAGATCATGAAGGAGGCTGTGGCGTATGCTGGCGTGCAGAATCCCGGAGATTTCATTCCGATTCTGAATTGGTTTGGGAAAGAAGGTTACGAGAAGAAGGTGAGGAGGCTGGCTAATAGGGCAGACGCCTTCATGCAAGGTCTGATCGACGAGCATCGCAGTCGGAATGTGAGAAGAAACACCATGATCGATCACTTACTTTCTCTTCAGGAGTCGCAGCCTGACTACTACACTGACCAGATTATCAAAGGTTTTATTCTGGTTAGTTTGCTATCTTCTTACACATTTCTATCATGTGCTTTCTTCATATTTACATTTACAAATACGAATTAGATGGAAAAAAATATTAGGACAGTGAGTAGGGAGAAATAAATTAAAAGAACTACTTGACAAGCAAAACTTAGAGCACTATTATGTTGTGTGTATATATATATATTTTCCTGACCAAAAAGGATAAAAAGAGACCAGTGACGTCCTCGCACGTCTGTTTCTTTGAAAATTTAGTAAAACCGTGAAGGAAATACTACTGGGATCCCATCCATTCTCCCATCATTATCAGTCCGTAATTTTTGTAGGGATTGTTGGCTTTTGAGACTCTTATTTTTTTTTAGGATGAACCTTAAAGTGGAATGTTAAGGATTCAAACTTGATGATAAGATTGAAGGAGAACTAGATTTAGAAATTCAATCATGATCACTATGTCGTCATAGTTAAAAAAAAAATCACTATTTTTTTTCCAGGAAAAAAAAAAAAAATAGTTAGAAGAGCATATACGTAAAAACACTAGGCACTTTTTCAAAATACGAAACTAAATTCCAAGAGTACATGGCGTCTTTTCAAAGTCTAAAGAACTGGAAGCAAGCTGATACCTAATTTTGTGACCTTAGACCTGCTAGCAATCCCAAACACGCCTCATTAAAATCCATATAGCTAAAAACTAATGGAAAAGAGACTAAAAAGAAAATATTACATACTTACCGTGACGGTCGGTTAGTAGGGAAACAATAATTGGAAGATCCGCCATATTATGATTGATTTGAGAAATAAGCTTATTTTACAGTTTCATCACATGATACACGAAATTTTAGTGTACCCAGATAATAAAAGTAGCGATACATTTGGATTTTGCAATTGTCTTTGACAGATGAGTATTTTAAATTGAGAATGAAAATTATGAGGTTTCATTGAAGAACATCTTATGTATATAATCTTAATATTTTTGCAGGTATTACTGTTGGCAGGGACTGACACGTCGGCGGTTACACTAGAATGGGCCATATCAAATTTGCTTAACCATCCTCACGTCCTCAAAAAGGCTAAAGCCGAATTGGACGCCAAAGTTGGTCAAGAAAACTTACTAGACGAAGAGGACCTTTCCAAACTCCATTATCTTCAAAACCTAATCTCCGAATCTCTTCGGCTGTACCCGGCGACTCCTCTACTCCTACCGCACTACTCCTCCGACGACTGCACCATCGCCGGATACGACGTGCCACGTGGCACTATCGTGTTGGTCAACGCATGGTCCATCCATAGAGACCCGAAGCTTTGGGATGATGCAGAGATTTTTAAGCCGGAGAGGTTCGAGAGTGGTGAAAGTGAGGCCCAAAGGCTGTTGCCGTTTGGGCTGGGAAGAAGGGCCTGTCCTGGGTCGGGCCTGGCCCAAAGAATAGTGGGCCTGACTTTGGGGTCGTTGATCCAGTGTTTTGAGTGGAAAAGAGTCAACGGGGACGAAGTTGACATGACAGAAGGGAGAGGGGTCACCATGCCAAAAGCAGTGCCATTGGAGGCCATGTGCAGGGCACGCCCCATTGTGAAAGTTGTTCTCTCTGAAGCTGTACAAGATATTTAATAGAGTGCTATTAGTAACTGTTGGATTGTTAATTAATGGACCTTTGTTGAAGCTGATAGAATAAGAAAATTTGGGTTCTAAATTATTACGATTATTTACCGAGCTAATCTAATTCAGTGGGGGCGTATACTAAAATTAAGTCTTATATGATAGCTTCATTTTTTATACAACCAAAATTTTTTTACTCAAAATATATGATCAATAAATTATAAGTAAAAGAGTAGAGTTTTAATGAAGAATTACTTAAGATAATTAATTTTGAGTCCATAAAAAAAAATCATAAAATCTATTAGACTAAATTTAAAAATAAGAAATTCCCAGTGACAATCACTATATAAGATATTATAACACCAACAGAGACAATCACATATATGTAATACAAAGTTTAATTAATTTGGTCCCTGTATGTGTGGATCTAGACCCATTATAATGGTAGATAGAAATACGTAATCATTATCACTTTCTTTTTTATTATACAAATATATACCCTACAAATATAGTTTCTCATTTGAAAAAATAGGATTCATGGCATTTAAATAGAAAAATGATAATAAAAAAATCCCTCGGTCAAAATTTTCAAGATCATGATTGATAATTAATAAGAAACATTATTTTTAAATGACAATTAATTAAAAAATTAAACAATTTGAAAACTTAAATAAAAAAACAAGAAATCTAGAAAGGAGATAGGCAGTTGGTATCATTAGGAAAATGATTTAATCATTTTTTTTTGTTAAATAGTCTTTCAAAAATTTTAATTAGCAAAATATTCTCGGGACAAACAAGAATGACTAAGAACGATTGAATTTTTTAGTTGGTCATTCCCGTGTTAAGATGAAAGAAGATTATTTTACTAATTTTAATTTTTGAGATTGTCATTTTTGAAAATATCTCAGTTGGCTAGTGGGTCAATAAAATAGATTAATAATGTAAGTAGTCCTTCAATTTTCAGATATTCACCTATTAAAAGGATATTTTATAGGGGACTTATATAACGGGGTAAGATAAGATAAAAATTTTATACCCATAGATTTCAATGCAATGATTAATAAGACTTGGAGACCATCAAATTGATACGCAATCTTAATATTATAAACTTTCCAGCCAAACTAATAATAATCTAACAATATATAGAAATGTCAAAAATGCTTACTGTTTTCGTCCAAAACGCACGTGGGATGCGTGTGGAGTGGGGGAGGCGTGGGACTTAATGAGAAATAAAAAGGGAGGGAGCGTGGGGTCCACTAGTGAGAGAGAGACCAATTTTTGGTGTTTCAACTTATGTCAAAATCTCTAATCTCACTTCCACGTATTTTGTCTAATTTTTATACCTCAAACAACATTTAACTAATAATATTATGTCTCATCTTTTTATGTACTTTCTTTTCGTTTTTTAATTGAGTTGTTTACCTTCTTCTTTGTTTTATTTTTTGTTTTACCATTTCTCCCCCATAAGTTTTTCATATTTGTAGTTGGCTCATTAAAAATACTTTTTACCTTTTTAAATTTGTCTCTATGTAATATATAACTTTTTTCAAATATTTCTAAATAAAATTTTTTCTTGCAATTCCTCAAATTGCTATGTTCTCTTTTAATCACTCCTTATTTGATTTTATTAAACTCTTTAAGAGATCATAAATATATTAAGAAAATATATTGATTTCTTAAAAAATTTAAATATACTTTCCTTATAAAATAAATTAACATTTGCATAGTTAAAAAAAATCAATACATTAAATTCATGCCTAAAAACTAGTATTAGTAAGAAAGGATAATCGATTGTCACTTACTTAAGCGTTAGAGAACCAATAGCACCAATTATTCTTTTTGATATAGTGATGTGTTACAGCTGGCGTTTTGGTGTCACTTATCATAGACTTGACTGTAAATTTTCTTTGTTCAATTTCTTTTAGAGAAAGAAAATGGAAAATTATTGGAACGATTTGAGAGCCAATTTGTTGTCGTTTGCAAGTTGGCAGTACCGTCCATGGATAATATGGACAAACAAAAAGAGGGTTTACAGAAAACATATATAATATATATAGACACACACACACACATACGGCAGTCCATGTTACTTGGTTCATCATAGGACTGGCTAGTTTGGGGACCAATGGGAAGGGACAATTACAATCCAGTGTAGCGGAGAAAAGTCTTTCAAAAATTTGATAAATTACTGATTTAGTCCTTAAACTTTTAATCTTATGCAACTTTAGTTTCTGAATTTTTTTCGTAACTGGAATAGCAAGATTGGGTAAAGAAGGCCAGAACAATGATGCAAGATCGAAGAAAAGAAATTTGGGGGATTGTGCTAAAGAAACCAAGAAGTCATAAGGCCATAATCTAGCTTGGTCAATCCAAATCAAGCTAAGCTCGCGACGCTAGATTCTGGTATTCTCGCAAGTCCATATTCGAGAGTCAGATCTGAGTGCAATGCTGGTGGTGTCATAAGCCCAAATCTAGGCTCGACACTGTGATTTTTTTTTTAATAAAAGACTTAGACTATCGATTACTTCTTGACTGACAAAAAATATTGCGGCATATTTTTTTCCAAACATGGTAATGTTAGTGATGTGAAATCCATTAACTTAAGATTAAAATGTTAATATCTTACTTTGTACTCCAACTCCGTAATGTTATTTTTATTATTACATTTAGAGGTTGTTTGATTGGTTCGCTTGATTGGAGTTTTTGAGTTATTTTGATTGGAGTTGAGTTGAATTTTGGAATTGTGTGATAGTTAAAAATTGTAAAAACTTGAAATGTGTCAGAAAAAAAATATCAGTATGAATATTGTTTTATCTTGAAATTCTATGTAATAAAAAAATTATGTTTTTTTAACTTGAAATAATAAAGTTATGAACTTTTAAAATTTTGAATTTTTAAATTAGAGTTGTAAATGTGAATAATGTAATTAAGTTTACTTCTAAAGGAAAAAAAAAATGTAAAATGCACCCCCCGAACAGACACACCACTTTTTGTTATTGTTATTAAAACCTGTAAAAGCAAACATCCTTGACGTTGTTCAATGATAAACTTTTAAGAATTTAAAATAAACACATTGACATGATCAAAGGCATCAATCAATAATAAGATCACATGCAAATCTTAATATACTTGTTTCATAATTTACCATCAAATATAGTAGTTGCTAAATTTCACATTGCAAATAATATTGTATTTAATAGTGGTTTTTTTTGGAAAAGAAAGTATAAATGCTAAAATTTTTATATATTAAAAATTTGACGTGCACTCCCCAATTTTATTCTGCTGCTTGAATTTAAGCACTTGATTTTCAATCATAATTGTCATCAAAATTGCCAACGGCCGAAAGAAAATTAGACAAGAAACTGTTGAAACATGCAATAAGTTTATTTAACCTAGCGTATACTATATAATAATTTATTTAGCCCAGCGTATACAATATAAAAATAATTCATTATCTTTAATGATTAGGCTTCTTCGTTCTTTTATGTTGAGTTAGCTGTCAAGCTTGTATCTTTTTGAAAGCGACATTAAAAGAGAAATTATTCAATCAATTAGAGAAATGTAATTTTAATAATAATTGAAGTTTTCCTGATCACAAAGAGAAATATTAACAAAAGAGCTTTGACTTAGAATTAGTAACTTTTTTATTTGTTGTATCCGTGATCTCTTTAATTTTTTCCTCCATCCCACACTAATTTTGTGATTCTATCAATGCACTTTGAAACACACACACACACACATATATATATGTCTATACACATATATTATCCACATTAAATTATATAGCTCTAGAAATTAGAACTAATAAGATCATAGAGTTCAGTTATCCTAGATTTCCTTTTCCTTATTGTCCATGGAAAAGCCATTTTTGTACACGGCCCTTTTCCTTACTGTCCTTCTAATAGCTATCAAGCTCTTTCTCCAAACCGAAAAACGACACAAAAACCTCCCACCAAGCCCACCTTCTCTTCCCATCATTGGCCACCTCCATCTCTTGAGAATCCCAATCCACCGTACTCTGCATCGTCTGTCCCAAAAACATGGCGCCGTTTACTCCCTCCGGATCGGTTCCCACCGTGTCGTCGTCTTGTAGTCGCCCTCCGCAGTCGAGGAATGCTTCACCAAGAACGATGTCGTCCTCGCCAACCGTCCTCCCCTCCTCATGAGTAAGCACCTCGGCTACAACTACACCACCACGGTGACCACCCCGTACGGCGACCACTGGCGCAACCTCCGCCGCATCGGCGCTATCGAGATCTTCTCCACCACCCGGCTAACCATGTTCCTAGGAATTCGACGGGACGAGGCGAATGATCGTCAAACTCTCTCGGAGTTCGGTACAAGATTTCGCCAACGTTGAGCTGAGGTCGGTGTTCTCCGACATGACTTTCAACATTATAATGAGAATGGGGGCGGGGAAGCGGTACTACGGCGACGACGTGACGGACGAGGAGGAGGCCCTGCGGTTCAGGAAGAATGCGACCGAGGCCAGCAGCTACGGCGGGGCGGTTCATCCCGGAGAATTCTTGCCGATTCTGAATTGGTTTGTCAAGGAAGGTTATGAGAAGAAGATGAAGAGGATCGCTAAGGCTATGGATGAGTTCTTGCAAGGACTAATCGAAGAGCATCGGAGCGAAAAAGAGAGTAGAAACACCATGATCGGTCATTTACTTTCTCTGCAGGAGTCGCAGCCCGAGTACGACACTGACCAAATTATCAAAGGGTTCATAATGGTTAGTAGTATCCTTTCTATCTACCTTATGCATTTCTTCTTCTTTTTTATTTTTTATAATATTTTTATATGTGTCTGCAGAGCTACCATAGAAGCATATTTCAAGGGAATTGAGAAATACATAATAAAAAGAACCACAATTGGATTCATGTGAAGATCTTTGTCACGAATACTCTTTCGGACATAGTTTCTCGAGTTGTAGAAGCTTATTGATTAAGTTTGCGTTTACTTCGTCGGTTGTAGATGAAATTTTAAGTTGAGTTGATTGACTTTTCAATAACTAGTTATAAATTTTGTTGACTTAAAAAAAAAGACAAAAATTGAGATGATAAAGTATAGTTTAATTGAAGTTAAACTAAAATACCAAACAAAGTTTAAGTATTTGTTTTGATCATAAGTTCAAATACACAATTCAAATAGTTAACTTTAAAATTTTGTCAAGAATACTTGATGGAAATAAATATAAAAATTTGGGTTTAAAACGGGAGCTAAATAATTAGTGCTGCATCTTCTTCCTACACTTCCCTCCAATGCTCCTCTTCTTCAAGGCCTCAAGAGTTGCATTTACCGTAATGGTGTTTATTGACTTGAAATCCTGGCCAAAAAAAAAAAAGAAGAAGAAGCTTCTCTGTTAAATTGTTCATTTGAATTCCCTGCTTTTCTACTCTACAGACTTGTCTACTTGCTCATCCTAATTACGACACGAATATTCAAAATGGAGTGTTGCTCCAAATTCAATAATATAATCTGAATTTTACGGGTCTGTCTTTATTGTGATCTAGGTCGAGTAATTAGCATGTTTGAAAGTAAATTCTGTATACTTTGAGAATCCAAATACGTGTCGCCAATGGCGGCCTCTTTACGGCGTTGATTTTGACAGCCCTTTTTATGAAATTTTTACAAAGATTGCATCTAAAGATCATGGAAATGTCTTGCAAAAATTCCCTGTCGTTCTGTCAATTTCTTTATAGAATTGCTGACATGGCAGTAGCCAAACGTTTCTAATCTAAAATCTGTTCCAATTTTCCTTATATCACTTCTTATGTAAACCATTGTCTAATTAAAGAAATTTCGGTACGAGGGGTGGTCATAACAATATAGTAAGATCAACATGTGTTGTCTGATGTTTCAGGTCCTATTAGCGGCCGGGACGGACACATCTTCAGTGACATTAGAATGGGCAATGTCCAATCTGCTTAACAATCCTCACATCCTCGAGAAAGCGAGAGCTGAGCTTGATATTCAAGTGGGTCAGCAACGCCTAGTGGATGAATCAGATCTTCCAAAACTACATTACCTTCAAAGCATCGTCTGCGAGACTCTCCGTTATACCCAGCAGCTCCATTACTCTTACCTCACTACTCGTCTGATGACTGCAGCATCGGCGGATATGACGTGCCACGTGGCACGATCTTATTTGTTAATGCGTGGGCAATACATAGAGACCCTAAGCATTGGGATGATGCAGAGAGTTTTAAGCCAGAGAGGTTTGAAACAATAAGTGAAGGTGGTGATGAGGTGAACAAGCTGATGCCATTTGGGGTGGGAAGAAGGGCATGTCCCGGGGAAGGACTGGCCCAAAGAGTGGTGGGTTTGTCTTTGGGGTCGTTGATTCAATGCTTTGAGTGGGATAGGGTTAGTGAGGAAGAGGTCGACATGGTTGAAAGGAGAGGGGTCATCATGCCTAAAGCTTTGGCTTTAGAGGCCAAGTGTAAAGCCCGCCAAATCATCAGGAAGAGTACATCTCTCTTAGAGTCTCGAGATGATATTTGATTATTAGTTATGTGCCTTATGTGAGTTAATTTGGACAAGAGTACTCTTAAATGGTTAATTTAGTCATGTTCTTAAGATAATTTGCTGTTGTGATTTAGAACGCAAGTGTTTTGTCTCGTAAATAATAAAGTGAAGAGTAAATTAATATCGTTTCCATTGAGAATTCTCGCTATTTTTCCTAAATATTAAAATTTTATCAACTTAATCTTATTTAAACAACTGATAAATATAATGAAAATAAAATAAAACTGAGTAAAAAGATACTTAATTAAACCGATAGAAGAAAATCTAGTAATATTACAATATTCATTCTACACTTCACTTAAATCTCTCTATAAAGTCCTTGACAAATCGATCAATTTGACTTGTTAACTAAGAGTTCAAAATTATCTAAAAGCTTCTCTCAATGTCAAATAGAAATATCCCTCTTAACCAACAACTATAACAAAATATATTCCTACAATGAGAATTGGGTTAAGATAAGATTTATTGAGTATAGGTTCTCTAAATAGCTACTCATTTCATGTAAGTATATTTATATTTTATACAAACTCAAGGCTTTAGCACATTGAATTATTCTATCCAAGACTAAACGCAAAATTCCCTCTTCCAAGTTAATTAGGGTTTGTCAAATCATAACCGCTTCTTCCAAGTTAATTATACAGCGGTCTTCGCTGTGAAATCCAGTTGCATGCTTCTTCCACTTGAACAAATACCTCATAACCGGTTTTCCCTTCCTCCTCGTACTCCTTCCCAGCTTCAAGCTTCTTCAATCAGGAGGTTCTCTCCAATGGCAGCTCTCACCACCATCCCTACCGTCGGACTCTCCAAAACCTTCACGAGGCAGAGAGAACAGGGAAAAGTGCCTTTTATCCCATATATCGCTGCTGGAGATCCTGATTTAAGTCGACCACATCTCAAGCATTGAAGGTGCTTGACTCTTGTGGATTGGATATAATTGAATTAGGCATCCCTTACTTTGATCCTCTGGCAGATGGTCCAATCATACAGGTTGCAGCTACACGTTTGTTAGCAAAAGGAGACAAATATTGATGGAATCATTTCATGATGATTCTATTTGCACCCACACAACAGTTTGTTTATTAACATTGTATCTCATAATAAAATTATTTTAAAACATCAAAAATACGCTTTCATACCCCCTACATTAACTATGAATATAAATGGTATGTTTTCAAGAAATTAAAAACATACCCCAAGTTTACAGTAAATATATACTTAATTTTTTTTCCAAATTCCTTTTTAAAAAATTCTTTTTTCTTCAAATGAATAAAAAAAAAAAAACAAACCCCACATCTTGACTATCCCTAATTTCACTTTTATAAACTCTAAAATTTTCTTATCATACTCTTTCTCAAAAAAAAAAAAAAAGGGGGGGGAAAAATAAACTTCTTGAATAGTCAATGTTATAACATCCTGCAAAATTGGATTCTTAGACCGTACAGATGCTTTACAACTCAGTAATATGTTGCCAAAGAGTGCAGGCAAATACCCCGTGAGTGTCAGGTGTCAGACTAATTTGTGCATGTTTCTTTCATGTACTGCAAAACCTATTTAACTACTGCTCTTGCCAAATGGCTCTTCCCCAAATTACCCGTAAACCTATATATCAAGCTCGTTGAGCGTGTTATGACAAGTCTAATACAAACCATTCATGCCCTACATTAAACTCTGTCCCATTTCAACAGTATTTTGAGGAAAATAACAAACAATCCGGTTCGAAGGGGGGGAATTTTTTAAGAATGAACTGTAGTGCTTTTAATTCAACGTTAGCGTAAGGTGCACCAAGACCTAGTAAGAGAATAAATAACTCAAAATTAATGTACCTTCTCCAAAATCAAAATATTAATGGTTTTGTGTACTCTAAAATACACATGGCCCTTTATTACTTTTATTATCTATAAATTAAGTAGAAGAGCCCACACTACGTTAGCATGCATGTGCTCATCTTAATTTGGAGCCTTCCTTAAGAATACCATCCCCTTAAACATTAATAATTACGTGAAAAATATCACTTTAATTAGCAATTTCAAACACTGGTGTCTCAAAGCGAGATCAAGGGATATCATCAAAAAATTACAATCCGAGTCTACCAAAATACTGTCTATTTTTGAGAAAAAAAAAAAAGATATGAGCCAATCTATTCGTTAAGTAGACAATTATATGGAGTGTTTGGATATTTTATTGTATTTCGTATCATATTTAAATGAAATTAATATATTATATTATGTATTTAGATGTCATTTTTTCATATTTAAATGTATATATTCCAACGAATAGAATATATTTAAATGCATATAAAATAAATATCTGTTAAAAAAAAGTGTATTGAAATGATGAATATTGTTTGCATTGAGGTTATTGTATTGTATTGAGGGAAGACTTGTCGACGACAAATTTGACTTCCGTAGTACGAACAGAAAATACCACACGAGCAAGTTTGTACGATCACGAAGCCAATTTAGGGCTGGCACAGTGGGCTGGTGTAAAGATTTTAATCTCAGATTTTGGACAAGCATATAACATTAATAATAAGGTAATAATAGGGGTAGGGACACATGCGTGCATATCCAAAAAAAAGAGGGAAAAAAAAAAAAAAAAAGGTATATTTGATCACGTACTCAATGACGTAACACAGTCCTCTATACGCACTCACTGACGTAGGCAAAAGCAATCAACCCACATGGACGCACATGACAGTCATTTAAAGTTTGTCATTGTCCCCTAAAGGGGGACAGAAAAGAAATATAGCTAATTAAATTATAGGTTTTAGGAAAATAGAAATTTAGCATACTGACGTAGAGGTTTCACCATGAATCTATTTATATTTAATCGTTGAGTTTTTATTTTATTTTTATTTTTGGGGAAAATGATGTGTATCATTGAAACAAAGCCACGAGGGCAAAACACAAGCTGAGGTTAGCCTTCGAGAGGTATCCACTCAGTAAGTTCCGAGATAGCGGAGGGGGGAATGGAATCCACAGGCACAACTCCATCCGAATTAGAAAAACTTACCCATTCAATCATTGAATTTGAATCATTAAAGTTTCTCCTAATGTATATTAAATGTTTCTCCTTTGTCATTCATATATTTAATTTGTGTTTGAAGATTTTATAGTCATATTTTATATTTGATAATTGACCTATATATTTTTAAATTTTTTAAATATGACGATTTGGTTTTTTTTTTTTTAATCCAAATGATCTAAATTTTTATTTTTTTACTATTATGTCATTTCTTCTAAATTTGTTAATTTTTAAAAAATGAAAAG
This sequence comes from Ficus hispida, assembly GCA_025413025.1. Classification (NCBI taxonomy): domain Eukaryota; kingdom Viridiplantae; phylum Streptophyta; class Magnoliopsida; order Rosales; family Moraceae; genus Ficus; species Ficus hispida. The sequence continues at coordinate 6,843,128 of CM046365.1, forward strand.
ATATTTAATAATTTATTAATTTATAAAAACTCATAAAAATAAATTCTTTTCTTTAATGTATCCACCCATTCCCCCTCACAAGACCTCGACTTCATTGTTCTTTTCAAAATTTACTATGTATTCACATTAGTTCAGCAGCTAATCGGAACATAAAGTAAAATATAAATAAAAAAAAAAAATATTAAAAATTTATCCAAAGCCTTTATGCTTATTATATATTTACCTTAAATTCACCACCAACGCGTAGCCATAGTACAAAGCACAGCCATGGAAGTTCCCTTGTTGTGCACTTCTCTTACTCTTATCATCTTCCTTTTCGCTTTCAAGCTTTTCCAAAAAGCCATAAAACCACACAAAAACCTCCCACCAAGCCCACCTTCTTTTCCGGTCATCGGTCACCTGCACTTACTGAAAATACCACTCCACCGGACACTCTGCGGTCTATCACGAAAATACGGCCCCGTGTTCTCCCTCTGGTTCGGTTCTCGTCTCGTGGTTGTTGTGTCATCGCCTTCTGTGGTCGAAGAATGCTTCACCAAAAACGACATCGTTCTGGCCAACCGCCCTCCGCTAATCCTGACCAAGCACCTCGGCTACAACCAAACCACCGTCACGACGGCCCCTTATGGCGACCACTGGCGCAACCTCCGCCGAATCGGCGCCATCGAGATCTTCTCCGCGAGCCGCCTCAGGATGTTCTCGGGCATCCGGAGGGACGAGACCAAGCGATTGCTTATCAAACTCTCACGCAATTCGCTCGAGGATTTCGCCAAGGTTGAGCTGAAGTCGATGCTTTCGGAGATGACTTTCAACATCATAATGAGAATGGTGGCGGGGAAGCGGTACTACGGCGACGACGTGACGGACGAGGAGGAGGCCGTGCAGTTCAGGAAGATCATGAAGGAGGCTGTGGCGTACGCTGGCGTGCAGAATCCCGGAGATTTCTTTCCGATTCTGAATTGGTTTGGGAAAGAAGGCTACGAGAAGAAGGTGAGGAGGCTGGCTGATAGGACAGACGCCTTCTTGCAAGGTCTGATCGACGAGCATCGCAGTCGGAATGTGAGTAGAAACACCATGATCGATCACTTACTTTCTCTTCAGGAGTCGCAGCCTGACTACTACACTGACCAGATTATCAAAGGATTTATTCTGGTTAGTTGCTATCTTCCTACACATTTCTATCATGTGCTTTCTTCATATTTACATTTACAAATACGAATTAGATGGAAAAAAATATTAGGACAGTGAGTAGGGAGAAATAAATTAAAAGAACTACTTGACAAGCAAAACTTAGAGCACTATTATTTTATATATATATATATATATATATATATTTTCCCCGACCAAAAAGGATAAAAAGAGACCAGTGACGTCCTCGCACGTCTGTTTCTTTGAAAATTTAGTAAAACCGTAAAGGAAATAGTACTGGGATCCCACCATTCTCCCATCATTATCGGTTCGTAATTTTTGTAGGGATTGTTGGCTTTTGAGACTCCTTTATATTTTTTTAGGATGAATCTTAAAGTAGAATGATAAGGATTCAAACTTGATGATAAGATTGAAGGAGAACTAGATTTAGAAAATACATTAATGATCGTTATGTTGTCACAGTTAAAAAAAAATCACTATTTTTTTTCGAGGGGAAAAAAAAAAAAAAACTAGTTAGAAGAGCATATACGTAAAAACAATGGGCACTTTTTCAAAATACGAAACTAAATTCCAAGAGTGACATGGCGTCTTTTCAAAGTCTAAAGAGAACTGGAAGCAAGCTGATACCTGATTTTGTGACCTTAGACCTGCTAGCTAGCAATCCCAAACACGCCTCATTAAAATCCATATAGCTAAAAACTAATGGAAAAGAGACTAAAAAGAAAATATTACATATTTACCCGTGAAGGTCGGTTAATAGAGAAACAATAATTGGGAAGATCCGCCGTATTATGATTGATTTGAGAAATAAGCTTATTTTACAGTTTCATCACATGATACACGAAATTTTAGTGTACCCAGATAATAAAAGTAGTGATACATTTGGATTTTGCAATTGTCTTTGACAGATGATAGTATTTTAAATTGAGAATGAAAATGACCAGGTTTATTGAAGAACGTCTTATGTACATAATCTTTAATATTTTTGCAGGTATTACTGTTGGCAGGGACTGACACGTCGGCGGTTACACTAGAATGGGCCATATCAAATTTGCTTAACCATCCTCACGTCCTCAAAAAGGCTAAAGCCGAATTGGACGCCAAAGTTGGTCAAGAAAACTTACTAGACGAAGAGGACCTTTCCAAACTCCATTATCTTCAAAACCTAATCTCCGAATCTCTCCGGCTGTACCCGACGACACCTCTACTCGTACCGCACTACTCCTCCGACGACTGCACCATCGCCGGATACGACGTGCCACGTGGCACTATCGTGTTGGTCAACGCATGGTCCATCCATAGAGACCCGAAGCTTTGGGATGATGCAGAGAGTTTTAAGCCGGAGAGGTTCGAGAGTGGTGAAAGTGAGGCCCAAAGGCTGTTGCCTTTTGGGCTGGGAAGAAGGGCCTGTCCTGGGTCGGGCCTGGCCCAAAGAATAGTGGGCCTGACTTTGGGGTCGTTGATCCAGTGTTTTGAGTGGAAAAGAGTCAACGGGGAAGAAGTTGACATGACGGAAGGGAGAGGGGTCACCATGCCAAAAGCAGTGCCATTGGAGGCCATGTGCAGGGCACGCCCCATTATGAAAGTTGTTCTCTCTGAAGCTGTACAAGATATTTAATAGGGTGTGCCATACTCGGTAAACGGTTTTCACGTTATGTTAAATATCATTAGCTGATAAAAGATGAGTTTTATTATATAAAACTCTTAGATAAAATTCATCTTTTATTAATAATAAAATTTAATGTCGATAATGCTCTCGAAACACTAAAAAATAATTTGCTATATATATAATACTAGAGTCTTGAGTCGAGTTATATTTGTAATTTCCGTGTGATATTTTAGTTTGCACTCTTTAAGACCCCCTCTTTTTTTTTTTTTTTTTTTTTTTTTCTGTATCTGTTAACAGTTATCAATATTACTTTGAATTTGGAGGAAATTGTGTTTATAATATATTCCGTGAAAGTATATGAAAGCAATTAATTAATCATGTTTCAATTATCTACACTGCAGGATTGATAAAACCAGCGTTTATCTAACTGTTGGATTGTTAATTAATGTGCCTTTGTTGAAGCTGATAGAATAAGAAAATGGTTCTAAATTATTACAATCCGTTACAGAGCTAATCTTTGTGGGGGCGTATATTAAAATTAAGTCTTATATGATAACTTCATTTTTTACACAACAAAAATTTTTTTACTCAGCATATGATCAATAAACTTATAAGTAAAAGAGTACAGTTTTAATGAAGAATTACTTAAGATAATTAATTTTGAGTGCGTTAAAAAAAATCATAAAATCTATTAGACTAAATTTAAAAACAAGAAATTCCCAGTGACAATCACTGTATAAGATATTATAATATCAACAGAGACAATCACATATATGTAATACAAAGTTTAATTAATTTGGTCCTTGTATGTGTGGGTCTACACTCATTAGTAATGGTAGACATATACCCTACAAATATAGTTTCTCATTTGAAAAAAAAATAATAGGATTCATGGTATTTAAATAGAAAAATGATAACTAAAAAATCCCTCGGTCAAAATTTTCAAGATCATGATTGATAATTAATAAGAAACATTATTTTTAAATGATAATTAATTAAAAAATTAAACAATTTGAAAACTTAATAAAAAAACGAGAAAGCTAGAGAGGAGATAGGCAGTTGGTATCATTAGAAAAATGATTTAATCATTTTTTTTTTATTAAATAGTCTTTCAAAAATTTTAATTAGCAAAATGTTCTCGGAACAATCAAGAATGACTAAGAATGATTGAATTTTTTTAGTTGGTCATTCCCGTGTTAAGACGAAAGAAGATTATTTTACTAATTTTAATTTTTGAGATTGTCATTTTTTAAAATATCTTAGTTGGATAGTGGGTCAATAAAATAGATTAATAATACAGGTAGTCCTCCAATTTTCAGAAGTTCATCTATTAAAATGATATTTTATAGGGGACTTATATAATGGGGTAAAGATAAGATAAAAATTCTATACCCATATACTGCAATGCAATGACTAATAAGAGTTGGAGACCATCAAATTGACATGCAACCTCACATATTATAAACTTTCCCAGCCAAACCAATAATAATCTAACAATATATAGAAATGTCAAAAATGCTCACTGCTTTCGTCCAAAACGCACGTGGGATGCGTGGGGAGTGGGGGAGGCGTGGGACTTGAAAAAGGTGGGAGCGTGGGGTCCACTAGGGAGAGAGAGACCAATTTTTGGTGTTTTTTCGAGGGAGGGAGAGAGAGAGAGAGAGAGAGAGCCTCTCTTTGTTTTTATTTTGGCTTCAATTTCCGAGGGAGGGTGAGAGAGAGAGCCGTAAAGAGTCAGGGGTGTTTGATATTTATATTTAATTTAAATTAAATTGTATTTTTTTATTATATTTTTTATTTTTTTTAAAAAAGTTTTTTATTTTTTAAAAAATTAATAAAAATTATTATGAAAATTTAAAAATCTGAACTCAATTCAAACTCAACTCATTCACCAAACACCCCCTTATTTTTTTCGACTTCAGTTTTTGAGGTAGGGTGAGAGAGATGAGGTGCGTTGAGAAAGAAAGGTGGAGGGGAAATAATGGATTCACGAAGAGAGGGAGAAAATATTATTTAAGTACTCTCATATTATTATTAAATAATATATATTAGTTAGATTTTATAAATTTTATTTATTAAAAAATAAGAAAAAATAATTATTTATTTAAAATTTTATAATATATAATTTAATTAAGTGAGTCTGTGATAAAGATCCTTGTATGGTCTCTACCGGTAAAATCTTTTTTTGACTGTTGAGATTTAATCAAACAGTTGAAATGTTGATGATGTATCATACTTATTATATATCTTTCCTCACATAATCATTCCCACCCAAAGTCTTCTCCGTCATCGGCGATCTTCCCGCCGTTGGTGACGGACGTCGGCCACCCACCTCTGACCCCCCAGTCCCGGCCGCCAGCGATCCCATTTTCTCTCTCTTCCCCTCTCTCTCTCTTCTCCTCTCTCCCACGGCGACCCACCTCCGGCCCCCCATCCCTGGCCGGCCGCTGGTGACCCTCCCTCTCTCTTCCCCTTTCTCTCTCTTCTCCTCTCTCCCGCCACCCCCACCCCGGCCCCCAGCCGGCCCCCCGGTGCGCCCCCCACCTCAGGCCCCCTCCCCCGACCTCCCCCCACCCCCTCGGCACCGCCCCCCTCCCCCCGATGACCCCCCGGGCCCCTCTTTCTCTTTCCATTTCTCTCTATTTTCTTCTCTTCTGTCTCTCTCTTCCTTTTTCTCTCTCTTTGAGGGGCCGACCCACCCCCGGCCGCCCCCGCGCCCCCATCCCAGAGTCGCGGGTGGGATTGGTGAGGGGGGAGGGGGGGCGCCGGGCACCGGGGGTGGGTCGGCCTCGTGAAGAGAGAGAAGATGGGAAAAAATAGAGAAAGGGAAAGAGAAAGAGGGGGCCGTGGGGGTCGTCGGGGGGGTGCCGGCGGGGCGGGGGGTGGAGGGAGACTAGGGGAGGGGCCTGGGGTGGGGGGTGCACCGGGGGGCTGGCTGGGGGCCGGGGTTGGGGGGGGCGGGAGAGAGGATAAGGGAGAGAAAGGGGAAGAGATAGAGGGGTAGAGAGAGAGAAGAGAAGAGAGAGAAAGGGGAAGAAAGAGGAGGGGTCGCCGGCGGCCGACCGACCTGTCCGGGCTAGGGCCGGTGGTGGGGGGGTCGGAGGTGGGTCGCTGTGGGAGAGAGGAGAAGAGAGAGAAATGGGAAGAGAGGGGGGAAGAGAGAGAAAAGAGAATATAGATAAAGGGGAAGAGAGAGAAAATGGGGCCGCGACGGCCGCGGCTGGGCCTAGGGGGTCGGAGGTGGGTGGCCGGCGTCGGGGGTGGGTGGCCTGCGTTCGTCGTTGGCGGCAGGAAGATCGCCGGCGACGGAGAAGACTTTAGGTAGGAAGGATTATGTGAGGTAAGGTGTATGATAAGTATGATACACCATCAACGTTTCAACCGTTTAATTAAATATCAATGGTCTAAAAAAAGACTTTACCGGTAGAGACCATACAAGGATTTCTACCACAGACTCATCCAATTTAATTATTTAAATGTATTTATTTTTTAAATTTAAATATAATTTTTCTATTTTGAAATTTTTAAGATTTATTCTTAATATAAATATTTATTTTATATTATTTTTTTTAAAATATGTATTTCATATTTAAAGAAAAGATTTAACTCATAATTTATAAAATTTTCTATTTTCTTGTAATTTATTTTACACATTTCGTTATAAATAAATCACATTGATTTAAGAAAATAGTTTTTTATTAAAATATTAAAATATTGTCTTTCAAACAACTTTTTTTTTATGGGTTGGTCTATTTTTAATATTTTAGTATTTTAATCATTTTTAATCTTTTTTTTTCATCTTTTTATCTACTTTTTTTATATTATTTTTTTATTTAGAAAAAGTTTTTCAAACACGTCTAATTATATACATTGCAAATGCTTTTTAACTAGTCTATACATTATTAAGAAAGAAGAAAACCTTCTCATGTTCATGTGATTTCGTCTAAAACGAACCGTTTTGGTCAAAAAATTTTTATATTTACTTTTCAGTCATCTGGTTTTTTTTTTTCGAACCAGATTTTTTTTTCATTTTAGTTCTTTTTTTATTTTCTTTTCATCCCTTTTTTTCATTTTGGTCCTTTTTTTAATTTTCTTTTTGGATTATTTTTTTTTTCATTTTGATTCTCTTTTTATTTCTATATTTATTTTGAAGAGGTACATGATTTTGTTTCATTATCTTTTCATCATAGTAAACTACTATAATGTTTAAAAGTATGTATCTGTCATATTGAGAATAAACCTATGTAATAATGTGTGCCCCACTTTTTTTAATATATTTTTATGCAATTTTATTACTCTTAAAATGAAGCTTGTATTTGATACATAAGTTTGAAAAGTTAATTTTAAAAAGATTTTAACTCAAATTGAGAATTGTAGGCGTTTTTGAAAAAAAAAAAAAAAAGGAAAAAAAATGAGCATTGTTTTTTATGTAGTAAAAAATTTAAATTGAATTTTAATATTTTTTTTAAAAACAACGTAATGTCCCAAATATAGGCTAAAACTTACGAAGAGGTCATGTGTAACATTTAATGATAATAAATATCTATCGCCTTTTCCTGCAAAAAAGAAGATCGATGCAATTTATTGCTTCAACACCGCTTAACATCTCGTGCATGCGAGCGTTGTGCACGCTTAATTATCAGTATGTAAATGATGACGTATTCAATGACGTACTATTCCGAGTACACGCACTTGATGGCGTTGGCAAAACTACTCAATCTGTCTGCATGAACACACGTGGTTGTGATCAACCCAATTTTGTCATCATCCCTAGCTACTAGCATGAGACACACAATTAACACGTGAGCGTCAGAGATCACTTATGTTATTTCAAAATAAGAAAAAAAAATAGAACAACATGCAAAATAAAGATAGCATCCTCTTCATTTTAAATAAATAATTATAGTAATAATAAAAAAAAAAACTCCATATATTATAGATAATATCTTCAACGATAAATTAATTAACACGACTAAAGAAACCAAAACGCATTCATTCTAACCATGAAACCATCCTCCCCACCAAAGCTATCATTTTGGAGTCTAAACCATCTTTTCTAAGGCTTGTAGTCTGAAAGCAGCACCGAGCTCTGACCCTGAAAGAGAAACATGGACGGCGCAAGCTCTAATTTCTTTATTCAAGATCATTTTATATTTAAAGAGATTTGTTAACAATTATTAAAATGGATAATATAACAAATAACTAAATTTATCATTTTAACTTCCCCTCTATTTTAGCTAATAAATTAAAGGATTTTTTTTAAAAAAAATCCTTTCCATCTTTCATATTTTCAATCATTTCAACCAAACGTAGCCTAAATGTTTTTTTTTATTTACCATGAAATTGCCACCAAACGTAGCCTAAATGTTTTTTTTTATTTACCATGAAATTGCCACGTAGAAACCTCACACGCCTTAAACTTATCTTCTTATTATTTTAAGCCTCATTTTGATATTTAAGTTTAACTCTAACTAAATCATATTTTTTCATCTCAATTTTTATATTTTTCTGAAAAATTAATAAAGTTTATAATTTAAAAAGTCAATCAATTTTAATTTAAAATTTTTATCTTCAATCAACTTATCGAAGGGAGATTAAGTGACGTCATTTATGTACCTTTATGTTTTCTAGAATGTAGCAAGACGCAATGTCACTTCATGCGTTTGAAACGACTTCATGCGTTTGAAACGAGAGTGGAAGAAACTATTTTTAGATGGCTGATCGTTCAAGAAAATTTTATACTACAACACAACTTTCTGTAAAGTTGAAAATGAGAGAAAGAAGATAAGGCCCGTTGGATTGTTTTAAGAATGTTTTGGAAATGGTTGATATATTTTTTTCAAAATTATATTTGATTGTGTTTTTGAAAAAACTGATTTGAATAACAAAACAGAAAGAATAAATAAAATTATGTTTGGTTGCGTTCTCAAAAGTCTTTGAAAAAGAAAAGGAAAATAAGAAAACAACTTTTTTTTAAATAAAATTAAAAATAATTTTTTGTTTTTGTTTTTATTTTCTGATTTGGTATAAAATAAATTTTATTTTGAAATTAATTCTGAGAGTAATATTTTCAGAAAATGTAAAAAATGTTTTTAAAATAATACGAAACAGGACCAAAATGGGTAAGATAACTTCAAATGAAGTAGATTTCTTCACCTAGTCAATAGGCTTTTCTTTCCTTAGCCGCCTATTTCTTTATTACCTACTTACCTCTTACCGGCACGACCCCACGCAACCTATTATTGTCAACTCGCTACAGCTACATCACTGAATTAGCTACACGTATAAAAGTAGGTAAGGTCGTCTTCAGTCCATATCCAACAATGTAATATTTTGATTAATGATATATATTATTAATCAAAAGAATTGGAAAGTAATTACATGATATGCATAAAATGACTAAATGAAAGAGTCAATTAACAAAAATGACTTGAATACTTTTTAAATAGTGTTTCAAAAATTTTTATTAATAAAATGATTTCGGAATGAAAGAAAATAATTAAGAATAACTGAGTCTTTAAACGGTCATTCTTATGCCTTCGGAGGCTTATATATATATATATATATATATATATATGACTTCCATCCCCGCAAATCTTATCCACTAAATTTAAACTCAATACCAACCTAATCCGTGCAAGCACACCATGGAAGTACTGGCCTCAGTTTTGTACACATCCATTTTCCTTATCATCATTCCAATAGCTTTCAAGCTCTTTCTCCGAACCGAAAAACGACACAAAAACCTCCCACCAAGCCCACCTTCGCTTCCCATTATCGGCCACCTCCATCTCTTAAAAATCCCACTCCACCGTACTCTCCGCGGTCTCTCCCAAAAGTACGGCCCCGTTTTCTCCCTCTGGTTCGGGTCTCGCCGCGTTGTTGTCGTGTCATCGCCCTCGGTGGTTGAGGAATGCTTCACCAAAAACGACATCGTTCTGGCCAACCGCCCTCCCCTCGTCATAAGCAAGCACTTCGGCTACAATTACACCACCATGACAACCACCCCCTACGGCGACCACTGGCGCAACCTCCGCCGCATCGGCGCCATCGAGATCTTCTCCTCGAGCCGCCTCAAGATGTTCTTGGGAATCCGGAGAGACGAGATCAAGCGTTTGATCATCAAACTTTCGAGCTCGCCCCAACAAGGCTCGAGTGGTTTTGCCAAGGTGGAGCTGAAGTCGCTGTTTGTGGAACTGACGTTCAATATGATAATGAGAATGGTCGCCGGAAAGCGGTACTACGGCGACGGCCTGACGGACGAGGACGAGGCCGTGCAGTTCAGGAAGATCATGAAGGAGGCCACCGACTCCTCCGGATTGATGAATCCCGGTGATTTCTTACCGGTATTGAATTGGATTGGGAACGGAGGTTTTGAGAAGAAAGTGAGGAGGCTGGCTAAGAAGACAGACGCTTTCGTGCAAGGTCTGATCGACGAGCATCGCAGTCGGAATGTGAGTAGAAACACCATGATCGATCACTTACTTTCTCTTCAGGAATCGCAGCCTGAGTACTACACTGACCAAATTATCAAAGGGTTTATTCTGGTTAGTAGTTTTTTTTTTTTAATTTCATTATTATTATTATTATTTTAGAGCATTGGATAATTTGCGTTCTTAAGGAGAGGACACTGTAAAAATATCGATTTAATTGGAATATCTCAATGCTGATTTTTATCGTTATTATTTACTTTTAAAAAATTGCTTTCTAAATTGAAATTGAACTATTTTGACTGTCACACCTACGTTACACACGCATTTATATGCATATTCCTCTTACTTCATTTTAGTTAACTTTGTATTTATTGAAGTTCATATGTTACTATGCGTACACGTTTTTCTCTTGGGTGTGTATGTTTATAGCTTTGGCATGTAACCATAAATAAATATTTTAAGCAAGCAAAATTTTATCAAGGGATAGGAGAAAAAATTACTTATAAATCTAAGATAAAAAAGGCATTGAAATTGAAAGAACAATCAAAAGCAATCAAAAATAAGAAAGACAATGCTACCATGTGTGTGTGTATATATATGTATAACTTGAAGATAAGACTTATGTTTGACTTCATCTCTTTAATTGCCACATTTACAGACAAAGGACTATTTATGTACATATAGTCTAATTTTGCCGGAAATGAACATTGCCCATTCTAACGTTATCGCTGATGCGTGTGTGTGCGTATATATAGAAATATATATAACTTGAATACAAAGAGTTATGTTGACTTCATCTCTTTAATTGCCACATTTATAGACAAAGGACCATTTATATACATATAGAGTCTAATATTGCAGGTAATGCTGTTTGCGGGGACTCACACGTCAGCGACGACTTTAGAATGGGCAATGTCCAATTTGCTCAATCATCCTCATGTCCTGAAAAAGGCCAGAGATGAATTAGATGCTCAAGTTGGCCAACAACACTTGGTAGACGAACAAGACATTTCCAACCTACAATATCTTCAGAACATAATCTGGGAGACTCTTAGGCTGTACCCGGCGGCTCCGCTACTTGTACCACATTACTCCTCCGACGACTGCACCATCGGTGGATACGACGTGCCACGTGACACGATCGTATTGGTCAATGCATGGACCATGCATAGAGACCCTCACCTGTGGGATGATGCGGAGAGTTTTAAGCCGGACAGGTTTGAGAGTGGTGAAAGTGAGGCCCAAAAGTTGTTGCCATTTGGGCTTGGAAGAAGGGCTTGTCCCGGGTCAGGCCTGGCCCAGCGTGTTGTGGGCCTGACTTTGGGGTCGTTGATCCAGTGTTTTGAGTGGGAGAGAGTCAACGACCAAGAAGTTGACATGACTGAAGGTAAAGGGCTCACCATGCCTAAAGCGTTGCCCTTGGAGGCCACGTGCAAGGCACGCCCCATCATGAGTGCAGTTCTCTCTGAAGCTAATATGTGATGCCTAATTATTCGAATATATAGTGTGTTATATTCAATTTAGTTGCCACGTCTAGAAAAAGGTTTGTAGTGTAATATAATATTAATGTTATAGCTTTGTGATATTGTAGATACGAAAGGAATTAGTGTGTATTTTTCTATGAAATAAAATAGTGTGTGTTGATTTCTCTTTTGATTAATAGACTGTTTGTGATTACCTTATTATAGGTTTCGTTAATATATTAGTCTTGACTGTATTTCTTTATCTATTTTCATAACTAGCTAATGAGCTTTTATCAAGGTGTAATTATTCAAAAAGGGCAGAAAAATTTGCAATGTATTTGACGTTCTCGTTTAAGTTGAAAAAACTTAACTCAGAGTTTTCCCTTTTTCAATTCAAATTTACTATTCACAGTTCTAATTATAATTTAAAAACTCAAACTTTAAAATAATATAACTTTATATATATAAATAAAAATGATATATTTTTTTAAATTACATAAAATTCAAAACGCACAAAATAATATCCATATTAATATATATATTTTTAAAAAATATTTTAAAATTTTACATTTTTTAACTCTAATCAACCAAATTTATAACTTTAACTCCAGAAGCCCCAAACACATGTTATGTAATGGAAATTGATTTGAGGCAATGTAATGAACCGCATGACCCAGAGTTGCATATCATTACTGCGATTTACCCTCTTGTCAGAATCAATAACTGATTGGCATCACAAATGATAACTCCACACCAGCTCCGTCATAGGCGGCAATGTCCAAGGAAGTCCGCCTGTCGGGTATAAGATTAATAATATGGAGCAAATGCTTGCCTTTTTCAAATATGGACCCACCTCTTAAAGGTGGAGCAGATATTTTCCTTTCAGAGCTCTTTATAAACGTGCAGGAGCTATTTGCTTTCTCCAGAATAGTGTGGAGTTGCAATTTTGTTATGCCAATTAGCAATACTCTTTAATATCGATCATTTTACAAAATTTGTCCATTTTTTGAAAGATTTTTTTTTTTTTTTAAAGATCATTTACCCGTATATCACTAATTTATTTCGATTGTTAATTTTCTTACCCCTTTTGTGAATTTGTTATTTGTACGTATTAATTACTGATAGTTATATTTCCGAAGGACTTGCAATGGTACAATCAATCGAAATATGAAAAATAACCGACGATTTCATTTAATAATCAAAGAGACCAATTAACAAATCAGATTAAAACAGTTGACGACCCCAAGTTAAATTAATTGTGCACTTTTACTAGGACTGATCAAGTACAACCAATGCCAAGGAAGGGTAGAATATATTTTAAGTCTCTTCCGGTATCAATATGAAGATTCGAATCCATACATTCTCACTTTGAGATGGTCTAACCTAAAAGTGGTGTTATTTCTCGTGGGAACTACGAGCTTATGATGGACTGTGTAACTCTGGATTTTAATTTGAAAGAAGAATGGATCAAGTCCTATTATGGGAGAAAATTACTAGATAACTACATTTTTTCATTTATTGACTAACTTGATACAAATTTAAGTTAACTTTAGTTTAATTTTGTGTCATATTAGTTTAGTGTTAATTTTTATGTCATGTTGGTGCGATGGGTTGTAAATTTGTACTATCATTTTGGTGCTTTTCCCTTACTGTTACACTTGTGGTTCTACTATATTCTCAAATGAGCAGGTTAAAGGAAGGATTTTGAGTAAAAGCTCCGAGATTCAAAATCTGAGAATTTTTTCATTTATCTTTAATAAGTGAGAATTATATGTAGCATACCATTTAAAAAAACAAGCCACGTAGATAAGCACAACGAAGCCATGAATTATTGTGAGGGGGACTAGATGCACTAGTAAAAAAAGAGCATTAGACATCACTAATATAATGTCACTTTTTCAAAAACAACATCTAAAATGTTCATTTAAAAAGCTTTTAATATCACTTTTAACAAAGCGACGCCAAATGTATTTGTCTTATTTTTCTACAACCAATGTCTAAAAGTTTAGGCTAAATTTAGGTGACATATTGTAATAAAGATTTAAATACAATCTCAGTCATTAGTTTTTTTAAAACAAAAATATCTCAATAATTTTTTTTTGATAGGACAATAAAATTATTTCTAGTGTAATTAATCATATCAATTCAGTATTTAGTACCAAAAACATTGTATATAAAAAAAAGTGTATTAATGTGAAAAAAGAAAAAGTCAAAGGGGGTATATAAATACGAGGGCTGAAAAGGGGGACGGAGAGAAAAATATTGAAAAAGGGACGAGCGCCTGGAAAAGTAGTTAGATAGCCAAAAATATTAAAAAAAAAAAAAAAACACGAACGAACCGAAAATTGATCATCAAGATAATCACTTCTGATACAAACTTTGAATTTGCTTTTCAACGTATGAGAAACGAATTGCCACACATTTAGTATAAAATCAGAGTATCATATCTAAAGTGGAATTCAAATTTGTTATAATTACCAAGTTACCAAAAATTCAAATTTGTTATCTTTATTTTCCTATCATATTCAATATCTCCTCACTTTTTATTTGCTATAAAATTTGATAAATCTTATTCCATAAAAAAAAAAAAAAACTTCATCTTATTTTTTATACGGAAATAATGATGGAATAGATAATTAATAAATAATGATAGAATTCCTTAAAAAAAATAATGATAGAATTGTAAAAAAAATAATGATAGAATTGACATCCCAATTAAATTGTTATATTTCCTATCACATCCCAACCTCCCACTCAAATTTTAGTTAAAATAAGAAAAACAAATTAAAATATATAGGAATAAGTCCGTCCAAAGGTTATCATCCAACAGTTAAGAGCAATAAACCTAATTACAGGACATGAGATCCATTAAGAAAATCCTTAAATCATGAACAATCTTGTTGTTGAACGGTAGTCATTGGTAAAATAGATTCTTGTCGGACGAAATTATAATTAAGCATTATTCTCATGTCTCGGCTGACGAAATGAGAGTGAAAATCTGAAAAAGACCAATATTATTGTTTAGAGCAAACGAAGAAGTAAAAGAAAAAATTCTGCACAGCAATCTCAAATTAAGTCTATATAACAAAGTCTATTTGTTATCTATATATATATATATATATATATATATAGCAACTCTATGGTATACAAGAGCGTGTGCACATCCTGGAAAACTGAAAAAATAACACTTTCAAAGTGCAAGAGGTACACATGGAAGAGCTCTTATTGTACACAACCCTTTGCCTCACAATCCTTCTCGTGGCTTTCAAGCTCATCTTTCTCCAAACCAAAACGCCACACAAAACCCTCCCACCAAGCCCACCCTCTCTTCCCATCATCGGCCACCTCCACCTCCTAAAATCCCCCGTCCACCGCACCTTCCACCGCCTTTCGCAACAACACGGCGCCGTTTTCTCCCTCCGGTTCTGGTCCCGCCCCGTGGTCGTTGTGTCATCGTCGTCGGCGGTCGAGGAATGCTTCACCAAGAACGACGTCGTCCTCGCCAACCGCCCTCGCCTCCTCATGGGCAAGCACGTCGGCTACAACTACACAACGGTCGCCGTCTCCCCCTACGGTGACCACTGGCGCAACCTCCGCCGCATCGCCACGCTCGAGATCTTCTCTACCAGCCGCCTCAACGCGTTCTCCGGCATCCGAAAGGACGAGATCAAGCGGCTGCTCCGGAAGCTCTCCCGCAACTCGCTCGACGGTTTTGCGAAAGTTGACTTAGTATTCTCCGAGCTGACGTCCAACATCATAATGAGGATGTTGGCGGGGAAGAGGTACTACGGCGACGAGGTGTCGGACGAGGAAGAGGCCCGGCGGCTCAGGGAGATCGTGAAGGAAGCGAACGCGTACGGCGTGGCGGCGAATCCGGGGGATTTCTTGCCAGTATTGAATTGGTTTGGGAAGGATGGTTATGAGAAGAGGGTGAGGAGTCTGGCTAAGAGGACCGATGCTTTCTTGCAAGGTCTGATCGACGAGAGTCGGAGGTCGAAAGAGAGAAGAAACTCTATAATGGATCATTTGCTCTCTCTGCAGGAGTCGCAGCCCGAGTATTACACTGACCAAATTATCAAAGGTTTTATTCTGGTAAGGCCGACAATATTTATCTTGCTCAATATACATATATATTTTAAAAATTTTTATTAATAAAAATAAATTCAATTATCAATTTTTACATCAATTAAAATGAAAAAAAATATTTTTTATTATTATTATTTTTAACTTAAAAGTGAGAAGATTAGAATTTTATACTTTTTAAAAATAAAGTTAAAGATAATATTGCTACTAGATTATAGCTGTAAATTATTCAATTTTGATTTTTAAGAACTGGACAAATTTCTCGGCAAAATATATAGATATATATCGTCTCTCATACTTTATGTGCTCCATGCATGTAATATCGGACACGCTGTTCCTTGCACATTCTATTCGGCCTGACCTGCATAAAAAAACGGGCAGATAATTATCATCTTTTTTTTTTAATAATAATAATTAAATAATTAACTTATCAAACGGAAATTAAGTGACGTTATTTATGTACCTTTATGTTTTCGAGAATGTAGCAAGAGGCAATGCCTCTTCACGCGTTTGAAACGAGAGTGAAAGAAACTATTTTTAGATAGCTGATCGTTCAAGAAAAGTTTATACTACAACACAACTTTCTGTAAAGTTGAAAATGAGAGAAAGAAGATAAGGCCCGTTGGAGTGTTTTAAGAATGTTTTGGAAATGGTTGATATATTTTTTTCAAAATTATATTTGATTGTGTTTTTGAAAAAACTGATTTAAATACCAAAACAGAAAGAATAAATAAAATTATGTTTGGTTGCGTTCTGAAAAGTCTTGCAATCATACGTATAAGTCTTTGAAAAAGAAAAGGAAAATAAGAAAACAACTTATTTTTTTAATAAATTAAAATTAAAATTTTTTGTTTTTGTTTATATTTTCTGGTTTGGTATAAAATAAATGCTATTTTGAAATTTATTCTGACAGTGATTTTATCGGAAAATGTTAAAAATGTTTTTAAAAAAATACGAAAGAGGACCAAAATAGGTAACATAACTTCAAATTAAGTAGATTTCTTTACCTAGTCAATAGTTTTTTCTTTCCTTGGCCGCCTCTTTCTTTATTACCTACTTACCTCTTAACGGCACGACCCCACAAAACCGATTATTGTCAACTCGCTACAGCTACATCACTGACTTAGCTACACGTATATTAGGTAAGGTCGTCTTCAGTCCATATCCAACAATGTACTATTTTTATTAATGATATATATTATTAATATGTAGCATTTTTTTATGGTCACTTCTAACTTACAGTAAAAGAATTGGAAAGTAATTACATGTTATGCATAAAATGACTAAATGAAAAGAGTCAATTAACAAAAATGACTTGAATACTTTGTTTCAAAAATTTTTATTAATAAAATGATGTCGGAACGATAAAAAATAATTAGAAATAATTGAGTCTTTAAATGGTCATTCTTATGTTAAAATAAAATAAGGTTATTTAGTTAATTTTGATTTTTGAGGTTTTCATGGCAAATATTCGGGCAAAGATGTTACATAAAGATACATACTAGTAGTTATATAAATTCGGGAAAAAAAAAAAGTTACATTTGTATGATGGACAACTAATCCTATAAATGCATATGCCTCGGAGGCTTGCATATATATATATATATATATATATGACTTCCATCCCCGCAAATATTATCCACTAAATTAAAACTCAATACCAACCTAATCGGTGCAAGCACACCATGGAAGTACTGGCCTTAGTTTTGTACACATCGATTTTCCTTATCACCATTCCAATAGCTTTCAAGCTCTTTCTCCAAACCGAAAAACGACACAAAAACCTCCCACCAAGCCCACCTTCGCTTCCCATCATCGGCCACCTCCATCTCTTAAAAATCCCACTCCACCGTACTCTCCGCGGTCTCTCCCAAAAGTACGGCCCCGTTTTCTCCCTCTGGTTCGGGTCTCGCCGCGTTGTTGTCGTGTCATCGCCCTCGGTGGTTGAGGAATGCTTCACCAAAAACGACATCGTTCTGGCCAACCGCCCTCGGCTCGTCGTAAGCAAGCACTTCGGCTACAATTACACCACCATGACAACCAGCCCCTACGGCGACCACTGGCGCAATCTCCGCCGCATCGGCGCCATCGAGATCTTCTCCTCGAGCCGCCTCAAGATGTTCTTGGGAATCCGGAGAGACGAGATCAAGCGTTTGATCATCAAACTTTCGAGCTCGCCCCAACAAGGCTCGAGTGGTTTTGCCAAGGTGGAGCTGAAGTCGCTGTTTGTGGAACTGACGTTCAATATGATAATGAGAATGGTGGCCGGAAAGCGGTTCTACGGCGACGGCCTGACTGACGGACGAGGACGAGGCCGTGCAGTTCAGGAAGATCATGAAGGAGGCCACCGACTCCTCCGGGTTGATGAATCCCGGTGATTTCTTACCGGTATTGAATTGGATTGGGAACGGAGGTTTTGAGAAGAAAGTGAGGAGGCTGGCTAAGAGGACAGACGCTTTCGCGCAAGGTCTGATCGACGAGCATCGCAGTCGGAATGTGAGTAGAAACACCATGATCGATCACTTACTTTCTCTTCAGGAATCGCAGCCTGAGTACTACACTGACCAAATTATCAAAGGGTTTATTCTGGTTAGTAGTTTTTTTTTTTTTTTTTTAATTTCATTATTATTATTATTATTTTAGAGCATTGGATAATTTGCATTCTTAAGGAGAGGACACCGTAAAAATATCGATTTAATTGGAATATCTCAATGCTGATTTTTATCGTTATTATTTACTTTTAAAAAATTGCTTTCTAAATTGAAATTGAACTATTTTGACTCTCACACCTACGTTACACACGCATTTATATGCATATTCCTCTTACTTCATTTTAGTTAACTTTGTATTTATTGAAATTCATGTGTTACTATGCGTACACGTTTTTCTCTTAGGTGTGTATCTCTTAGGTGTGTATGTTTATAGCTTTCAGCATGTAACCACAAATAAATATTTTATGCAAGCAAAATTTTGTCAAGGGATAGGAGAAAAATTACTTATAAATCTAAGATAACAAAGGCATTGAAATTGAAAGAACAATCAAAAGCAATCAAAAATAAGAAAGACAATGCTACCATGTGTGTGTGTGTGTGTGTGTATGACTTGAAGATAAGGCTTATCTTTGACTCTCTCTTTAATTGCCACATTTATAGACAAGGACTATTTATGTACATATAGTCTAATATTGCCGGTAATGAACATTGCCCATTTTAACGTCATCGCTGATGCGTGTGTGTGTGTATATAGAAATATATATAACTTGAATGTAAAGAGTTATGTTGACTTAAATCTCTTTAATTGCCACATTTATAGACAAAGGACTATTTATATACATATAGAGTCTAATATTGCAGGTAATGCTGTTTGCGGGGACTCACACGTCAGCGACGACTTTAGAATGGGCAATGTCCAATTTGCTCAATCATCCTCATGTCCTGAAAAAGGCCAGAGATGAATTAGATGCTCAAGTTGGCCAACAACACTTGGTAGACGAACAAGACATTTCCAACCTACAATATCTTCAGAACATAATCTGGGAGACTCTTAGGTTGTACCCGGCGGCTCCACTACTTGCACCACATTACTCCTCCGACGACTGCACCATCGGTGGATACGACGTGCCACATGACACGATCGTATTGGTCAATGCATGGACCATGCATAGAGACCCTCACCTGTGGGATGATGCGGAGAGTTTTAAGCCGGACAGGTTTGAGAGTGGTGAAAGTGAGGCCCAAAAGTTGTTGCCATTTGGGCTTGGAAGAAGGGCTTGTCCCGGGTCGGGCCTGGCCCAGCGTGTTGTGGGCCTGACTTTGGGGTCGTTGATCCAGTGTTTTGAGTGGGAGAGAGTCAACGACCAAGAAGTTGACATGACTGAAGGTAAAGGGCTCACCATGCCTAAAGCGTTGCCCTTGGAGGCCACGTGCAAGGCACGCCCCATCATGAGTGCAGTTCTCTCTGAAGCTAATATGTGATGCCTAATTATTAGAATATATAGTGTGTTATATTCAATTTAGTTGCCACGTCTAGAAAAAGGTTTGTGTAATATAATATTAATGTTATAGTTTGTGATATTGTAGATACGAAAGGAATTAGTGTGTATTTTTCTATGAAAAAAATAGTGTGTTGATTTCTCTTTGATTAATAGACTGTTTGTGATTACCTTATTATAGTTAATATATTGGTCTTGACTGTATTTCTTTATCTATTTTCATAACTAGCTATGAGCTTTTATCAAGGTGTAATTATTCAAAAGGGCAGAAAAATTTGTAATGTGTTTGACGAGAAAAAACTTACTCAGATTTTTCCCTTTTTCAATTCAGATTTACTATTCATATTCTAATTATAATTTAAATTTAAATTTAAAATAATATAACTTTATATATACAATTAAAATGATATATTTTTTTAAATTACATAAAATTTAAATACATAAAATAACATTATATTATATATATATTTTTAAAAATATTTTAAAATTTTATATTTTTTAACTCTATTACCAAACTATAACTTTAACTCAGAGAAGCCCCAAACACATGTTATGTAATGGAAATTAATTTGAGGCAATGTAATGAACCGCATGACCCAGAGTAGCATATCATTACTGCGATTTACCCTCTTGTCAGAATCAATGACTGATTGTAATCACAAATGATAACTCCAACACCAGCTCCGTCATAGGCGGCAATGTCCAAGGAAGTCCGCGTGTCGGGTATAAGATTAATATGGAGCAAATGCTTGCCCTTTTCAAATATGGACCCCACCTCTTAAAGGTGGAGCAGATATTTTCCTTTCAGAACTCTTTATAAACGTGCAGGAGCTATTTGCTTTCTCCAGAATAGTGTAATTAATCATATCAATTCTGTATTTAATACCAAAAACATTGTATATAAAAAAAAGTGTATTAATGTGAAAAAAGAAAAAGTCAAAGGGGCCATATAAATACGAGGGCTAAAAAGGAGAGGCAGAGAAAAAAATATTGAAAAAGGGACGAGCGCCTGGAAAAGTAGTAAGAGCCAAAAAAAATTATAAAAAAAAAAAAAAAAAAAAACACGAACGAACCGAAAATTGATCATCAAGAGAATATACGATAGTATAAGTTTTTTCCCCCCCCCCCCCTCTTTTATATGTAATTTTCCTTTTTTTTTTCCTTCTATTTCTTTACATAACGCCTGAAAAAAAAGGGGGCTAAATATAATCACTTTGAATTTGCTTTTCAACGTATGAGAAACGAATTGCCACACATTTAGTATAATAACAGAGTATCATATGCTAAAGTGGAATTCAAATTTGTTATAATTAACAAGTTACCAAAAATTCAAATTTGTTATCTTTATTTTCCTATCATATTCAATATCTCCTCACTTTTTATTTGCTATAAAATTTGATAAATCTTATTCCATAAAAAAAAAAAAAAACTTCATCTTATTTTTTATACGGAAATAATGATGGAATAGGTAATTAATAAATAATGATAGAATTCCTTAAAAAAAATAATGATAGAATTGACATCCCAATTAAATTGTTATATTTCCTATCACATCCCAACCTCCCTCTCAAATTTTAGTTAAAATAAGAAAAACAAATTAAAATATATAGGAATAAGTCCGTCCAAAGGTTATCATCCAACAGTTAAGAACAATCAACCTAATTACAGGACATGAGATCCATTAAGAAAATCCTTAAATCATGAACAATCTTGTTGTTGAACGGTAGTCATTGGTAAAATAGATTCTTGCCGGACGAAATTATAATTAAGCATTATTCTCATGTCTCGGCTGACGAAATGAGAGTGAAAATCTGAAAAAGACCAATATTATTGTTTAGAGCAAACGAAGAAGTAAAAGAAAAAATTCTGCACAGCAATCTCAAATTAAGTATATATAACAAAGTCTATTTGTTATCTATATATATATATATATATATACAGCAACTCTATGGTATACAAGAGCGTGTGCACATCCTGGAAAACGGAAAAAATAACACTTTCAAAGTGCAGAGGTATACATGGAAGAGCTCTTATTGTACACAACCCTTTGCCTCACAATCCTTCTCGTGGCTTTCAAGCTCATCTTTCTCCAAACCAAAACGCCACACAAAACCCTCCCACCAAGCCCACCCTCTCTTCCCATCATCGGCCACCTCCACCTCCTAAAATCCCCCGTCCACCGCACCTTCCACCGCCTTTCGCAACAACACGGCGCCGTTTTCTCCCTCCGGTTCTGGTCCCGCCGCGTGGTCGTTGTGTCATCGTCGTCGGCGGTCGAGGAATGCTTCACCAAGAACGACGTCGTCCTCGCCAACCGCCCTCGCCTCCTCATGGGCAAGCACGTCGGCTACAACTACACGACGGTAGCCGTCTCCCCCTACGGCGACCACTGGCGCAACCTCCGCCGCATCGCCACGCTCGAGATCTTCTCCACCAGCCGCCTCAACGCGTTCTCCGGCATCCGAAAGGACGAGATCAAGCGGCTGCTCCGGAAGCTCTCCCGCAACTCGCTCGACGGTTTTGCGAAAGTTGACTTAGTATTCTCCGACCTGACGTCCAACATCATAGTGAGGATGTTGGCGGGGAAGAGGTACTACGGCGACGAGGTGTCGGACGAGGTAGAGGCCCGGCGGCTCAGGGAGATCGTGAAGGAAGCGAACGCGTACGGCGGGGCGGCGAATCCGGGGGATTTCTTGCCAGTATTGAATTGGTTTGGGAAGGATGGTTATGAGAAGAGGGTGAGGAGTCTGGCTAAGAGGACCGATGCTTTCTTGCAAGGTCTGATCGACGAGAGTCGGAGGTCGAAAGAGAGAAGAAACTCTATAATGGATCATTTGCTCTCTCTGCAGGAGTCGCAGCCCGAGTATTACACTGACCAAATTATCAAAGGTTTTATTCTGGTAAGGCCGACAATATTTATCTTGCTCAATATACATATATATTTTAAAAATTTTATTAATAAAAATAACTTCAATTATCAATTTTTACATCAATTAAAATGAAAAAAATAGATATATATATATATTTTATTATCATTTTTTTAAACTTAAAATGAGAAGATTAGAATTTTACACTTTTAAATAAAGTTAAAGATAATATTGCCACTAGATTATAGCTGTAAATTATTCAATTTTGATTTTTAAGAACTGGACAAATTTCTCGGCAAAATATATAGATATATATCGTCTCTCATACTTTATGTGCTCCATGTAATATCGGACACGCTGTTCCTTGCATATTCCATTCGGCCTGGCCTGCATAAAAATATGGGCAGATAATTATCATCTCCTTTTTTTTTTTTTCACAAAAAAAAAAAATAATAATTAAATAATTAAATAATAAAAAGAAAAAAGAAGATTATCATCTCCTCACATCCGTATAGCTCTGAGTTTTTGCATCGTTCTCAGAAAGTAAACGATGATGACTTCTATACATTCTTACACATGTATATCAATTGTCCCATTCTCAAACTTTTATAAAACGACACATGTTATAAATTTTTTATGTTATTATAATTATAAATTGAGTTTAACATAATATTTTTTGTTTACATAATAAATCTAAAAAATATCATATATATGAAAATTTTTTAAATAAAAAATTATATGTAAACCAACTAATTATTATAAAGTTTTAAATAAAATATTATAATTGCTTATCTGGTGTCAAATTATTGTAGATATTATATATATATATATATATGTAATCTTTTTGCAGGTGTTATTACTAGCGGGGACTGAAACATCGTCGGTGACATTAGAATGGGCAATGTCAAATCTGCTTAACCATCCTCATATCCTTAAGAAACTCAAAGCCGAGCTAGACACTCAAATTGGTCAACAACACTTGTTGGACGAACCAGATCTTTCCAAACTCCCATTCCTCCAAAACATAATCTCGGAGACTCTTAGGTTATACCCAGCAACACCATTACTCGTACCACACTACTCGTCTGATGACTGTACCATCGGCGGATACGACGTGCCACGTGGCACGATCGTATTGGTCAATGCGTGGGCCATACATAGAGACCCTAACCTATGGGATGATGCGGAGAGTTTTAAGCCGGAGAGGTTTGAAACTGAGCATCACGAAGGTGATCAGGTCAACAAGCTACTCCCATTTGGGCTGGGAAGGCGGGCCTGTCCTGGAGCGGGCCTGGCCCAACGAATTTTGGGCCTGACTTTGGGGTCGTTGGTCCAGTGCTTTGAGTGGGAAAGAGTCGGTGAGGAACAAGTTGACATGACTGAAGGCAGAGGACTCACCATGCCCAAAGCTGTGCCACTTGAAGCCATGTGCAAAGCACGTGCCATAATGAATTCAGTTCTGTCGCAGTCTATAGACGCTATTTAATTAGTGTTAACTAGAGATGTCTAATAAGCTAATTAGTTTGCCACGTATATGTTTAAGTTATAGTTTAATAAATAGGATACTTATCATCTGATGAGTG
This sequence comes from Ficus hispida, assembly GCA_025413025.1. NCBI lineage: Eukaryota > Viridiplantae > Streptophyta > Magnoliopsida > Rosales > Moraceae > Ficus > Ficus hispida. Next base: position 6,867,306 of record CM046365.1, read on the forward strand.
TGTCCCGAAGGAAAAAACTGTAGTGTGTTGTGTATTCGCTTGTTTAGTAGGTTATTTGTTATGTTTTATTTTGTAACGAAAATGAAAAATTGGTTTTGAGTTGAAAAGTCATTTTTGTTTGGATGTGAAATGGCTTTTGAATATAGAATTAATCTGTCATTTTAAAAAGAGAATACTTTCTAAAAATACTGATATTAAAATGTCAAATTAAAAAGGGAATACTTTCTGAAATGATCACTTGATTGATGTTGGAAACAAATCATTTGAAAAATGATTTTTTAACAAATCTAATAAAACCTTGATGCCATAGCACATTTTAATAGGGTATATGAATGGAGATTTGTTTCTCTTTTCATTATGAATATATTAATATATTGAGGGGGAAAAAAGTGTTTTAATCGAAAATAAATAAATAATAATTAGTATTTTTTTTTAAATTTAAGTAAAAGAGATAGAAACTTTTGAAAATAACAATATTATTGTATCAAAATATGTATTTTGAGAATGGAAATGAGCTGAAATGGGCAAAAGGCGTGAAACAAACAGACATGCATTTGTGCTTGTATTATTCACTGCATGCATTTGTGCTCTTTCTTCTACTACAGCTTTTTTTTTTTTTTTTTGGTTACGTATTTCTCCATTAATTATAGAATCTAAAAGTCCGTACGTCTCTTAAAAATTAATGATTACTATCTTTCGTTTACTTATAATGCATCCAAAGGCGATGTTTCAATGTGTTCATCTAAATCCTACCATCTTCTCCCTCGTGTTGACTTTCAGAGGACATGTACGCACCCCCTCCAGGCACTGCCATTTATATATGTCCCATGTTTAACGACGGGTATGACCATTCCTTTCCTTTAATTATTGTAAAGAATTTAGTGAAATTCACATTCACATTATTCAAATTAAGCTGTATATATACAGGACTTAGTTACAATAGCTGACTCTAAAGTAATCTAATCAGTTAAGTTTACCACTATAATTATTATTTACACATATACAAACTGTAATAGACTAATCAGACAAGTAAAAATTATTCGGCCTAATCGAATAATTTTTTCCGCAAAAGAAAATTTCCAATTTGTGATTAAATAACATTGTAAAGTAAGGGGAGGCAGAAAATTACTACAGAAAGATTATACAAGTCTAAACACAGAGAAAACCCTCTAACCGATATTTCTAGATTGAATAATACGTGCAACAGGGAGAGAACAGGAAAATCAGGGGAAGGACGAACAAAATTCATGGACTTTTGTGTGAACAAGGTTAGTATTTGACAGTGACTTATGTTGAATTACGTGAGAGAGAGTCTTCTTTTTTGTTAAAGGCTTTCCATCGTTGAAGCGTCGATATCTATTATCTTAAATTTTTTATCTTATTATGGTCTCTCTAATAATATTATAATATATCATTTAAATTTAAAAATTTAATCATATAAAAATATTAAAATATTAAAAGTTTTTTTTAAATAAATTAATAAATTATCAAAATATTAATAATGAGATAGTTTTTTGAGACAGAAAAATAAAAAATCCAATCTAATCTTTCCAAGATCTATGCTACTCTATATTCGCTCGTTTAGGTGCTTTGGTTTTACTCTCCTCCCCACTTTAATAATGTTGATTTCTCAAGAGATGTGCCCACAAAGATGGGTCCCAATAGACTTTTTGCATCTAATCTCCGCCTCACAACCGGATCCTGCTCCTTCTCCCCCAACAACTTATCTTTTGTATTTTCATCGATTCTTTTTCTTTTTCTAACTCTTTTAATTAATTTCCATATGTATTGATATCATATTTTTACATTGAGTGCATGAATGAATATGTTTGTTTGTCAATATGGTAATACATTAGAGTGTTATGAAACGGTATGTATTCAAATATTGAATAATATTTATATTAGGGTTTGGTTAATAAGATCAATGTGTATTCGAATGCAAAATACTGACATTCAAATAAATATTATATTGTAATGTAAAGATATTCCAATGTAATGGTTTTGCATTGATCCAAACGTAACATAAATATATCTTGACTTAATAGAAATCAGTCATATAAATACCCGCTTGTTAGCCACATCAAATGCAAGTTACAAAGAAGAAATTAGCGTCAGAACATTTCACAAAAATACAAAGACACATCTATAAATAGGTATGGTCTTATAACAATCTCGGGTACAATCTAATATTAGTAACTTTTTATTTAAAAACTTATAATAATTAATTGATATATTTTTAACTTCGTATTTAAAATCTTGCCTTACGAAACTATTTATATATTGATATAAGTGACAAATATTATTAAAAAATATTATATTAAAATTATTTGATTGATATAATATGTCACTAAAAAGTTACGTGCTAGAGAGCAACTCCTTCCTATATAAATATATATTATATGTATCCTACTAATTTTATCATAACAACACAATGGAAGACCCAATAACATACACGTCCGTCCTTTCCCTCATCATCCTCATAATAACTCTCAAGCTCTTCCTCCAAACTAAAAAACCACAAAAGAACCTCCCGCCAAGTCCACCGGCTCTTCCTGTCATCGGTCACCTCCACCTCCTAAAATCCCCGGTCCACCGCACATTACACCGCCTCTCCCAAAAGTACGGCGCCGTTTTTTCCCTCTGGTTCGGCTCCCGTCACGTTATCATCATCTCCTCGCCATCCGCGGTTGAGGAATGCTTCACCACAAACGACGTCGTCCTCGCCAACCGCCCTTCCCTCATCGTGGGCAAGCACGTCATGTACAACAACACTACCATGTCCTCCGCCCACTACGGCGACCACTGGCGCAACCTCCGCCGCATCGGCACCCAAGACATCTTCTCCTCGGCCCGACTAAACGTCTTCCTCCGCACCAGAAGGGACGAGGTTAGGCGCTTCCTCCGACGAATCTCTCGGAACTCGCTCCGAGATTTCGGGAAGGTCAAGCTGAGGTCCTTGTTTCAAGACCTAACGCTCAACATCATTATGAGAATGATCGCCGGGAAGAGGTACTACGGCGATGACGTGGAGGATGAGGATGAGGCGAGACAGTTTAAGGAGATGATGAAGGAGGTTTTTGAGAAAGGTGGGGTGGCAAATCCCGCGGATTTCTTGCCTATTTTGAATTGGATTCCAGAAGGTTTTGAGAAAAGAATCAAGAGGCTCGCAAAAAAGACGGACGAGTTTCTGCAGTGGTTGATCGACGAGCATCGGAATGGGAAAGAGAGTAAGAACACCATGATTGATCATTTGCTTTCGTTGCAGGAGTCGCAGCCTGAGTATTACACTGACCAAGTCATCAAAGGCTTAGTACTGGTTAGTAGCTATAATTAATTTTTCTAATTTGTGTCAATATTCAGATATTCCAACTTTATGTCTTAGAGTTGAGTGACTTTAAAATATTTTTTTAGTAATTGTTAATAATTACAAACAATTACTATAGTCCATTTTATAGTTATTTATGTCTTATCATAATTATTTATGATTATCATCGATAAAACTAGTGTTAGTTATAAAATAATTTTTATTAATTACCTAAAAGAAGTTAACCCTTTTAATTTTAAGTTTTACTTTTATATCTCATCGGAAATATTGAACCGGAGTTGGCTTTATATGGTGATACTGTGAGAATATATATATATATATATATATATATATATATTAGAACAATAGTCTTTTAAGTAGAAGTTGAAAAAACAAAGCACAAAGTCATTCATCTTTTTGAACACTGAAGTAAAGAAAAGACACGTTTGAAAAAAAAAAATGAACCGATTTTTTTTTTTTTTTAAACGTTTGTCACTATATAGTTTCGTCGTACACGTTTCTCACATGCTGTGAGTTGTTGCACGTCACAACAGCATTTGTGGTTAGACTTTGAGAAAAAAATTTAATAAAAATTAAAACTCTAGACTGATATTTCGTCGTACACGTTTCGATCATTCGATGGGTCAGTTTTATGTTATATTTATGGAGACGGAGCAGCCAACTAAGACTCGGGAATATAGATCCCTCGAATCGAAGTGACTCTTGTTTTAAAAAAGAGAGAGAGAGAGAGAGAGAGAGAGAGAGGAGAATATTTGATTTTCTTTTTAGATTTTTTTTTTAATCTTAGTTTGCCTTCTTTAAATTTTCTCATTATAAATTCTACGCAGAATATTTTAATTGTTGCATTTTCACCCTTTTATCTAACATTTTAATCTATCCGTTTCTATTTCTAAATATATGTGTTATAACAAGTATAAATGCTATAAAACGTTTCATTGACACCCTTTTCAATCTAAATTAATTACTTTGCCTCTGATCTTAAATTTTTATGTGATTTTAAATCATATTGTTAAAAATTTGGACTCTGCTCAACCCAGCTCTAAACAAACTTTCTAACTCCGTCCTTCAACAAAGTATTGATGACATATAGTAATCTTTCAGTTCACTATTGTCAGTTTTTAGATTCCTTCTTAGATCACAAAAATCTATCAAACATGCAGGTATTGTTACTAGCCGCAACCGACACATCAGCGACGACGCTAGAATGGGCAATGTCCAATCTTCTTAACCACCCCGACATCCTTAAAAAAGCTAAAGCTGAACTGGATGGTCAAGTTGGTCAACAACACCTGCTGGAGGAGTCGGATCTTTCCAAACTAAATTACCTCCAAAACATCATCTCCGAGACTCTTCGCCTATACCCGGCTGCTCCACTGCTTGTACCCCACTACTCATCCGACGATTGCACCATTGGCGGATACACTATTCCACGTGACACGATGATATTGGTCAATGCGTGGGCCCTACATAGAGATCCCATGTCGTGGGACGATGCAAAGAGTTTCAAGCCGGAGAGGTTTGAGAATGGTGAGAGGGGGAGTTACAAGCTAATTCCATTTGGGCTTGGGAGGAGGTCTTGTCCCGGAATAGGCCTGGCCCAACGTGTTGTGGGCTTGACTTTGGGCTCATTGATTCAGTGCTTTGAGTGGGAGAGGATTGGCAAAGAGGAAGTTGATATGACCGAGGGTGAAGGGCTCACTATGCCTAAAGTTGTGCCGTTGGAGGCCGTGTGTCAGCCACGCCCAATTATGAACGTCATTCTCTCCGAAACCGTTTATGATGTTTGAAGGAAAAAATATACTAAAGCTGTCACCAAGACAGCCAGTCGTGTTTAGTCAATTATTACTTGGATGTTTTTAAAGTAAAGAATAATTTGAACCCAAAACATTGTCAAGAATAATGATCAGTCTTGGACTGTTTTCAATGTACAATGTTATTGTCATTATTAATAAACCTTAGATTATCTTCAATCTTCAATGTATTTGTTAATACCAATGTTATATTCGTTTTCAAAAACTGTCAAACATAACATATTTTATATCTATGTTATAATGTTATGTTATTTCTAATGTAAGAAGTTAATAATTAATAACATATATGACATTCGTATTCTAATATATAATGTTATCTTTTAACATTATATTTATCTTTTGTCATTTCATTCAGATTTGAAATTATAAAAGTTTTGAAATTATAAAAGTTTTAAGATATAAATAATTTAAAAATAACAATTGAAATGACTAGATGAAAAAATTTGAGACACCGTCCAGTAAAAATCAGATATTAAAATTAAACATTAATTATACTTGCTAAGCAATTTAACATCAAATTTACAGTTAAAAATAATACTTCACTGAGAAGCACTTTTTTTCATCTAAATATTAAAATGCATCATTGATTTTAGTACTCCGTCGGAGATGTTATTATCACGTACCTCATTTGGATCCTCAATGTTTATTAGTAGTACTACTGGCCGTTTTTTGGCACTAGAAATTCTCTCGTATTCCTATTTCTACAGGTAGTCACGAACCATACAAATCAACAGGTGATTAAACTAGAGAAATTTGGTTTTATACTGTTTTTGGTTTGCCGGTAATCTTCATAAACTTGTTCACAATTCAACATTTTTTCCCCCTCTTTTTCGGGTTGTTGCCAAACATTATCATTCTGAATTCTTGTAATGAAAATCCGTCCAACTTACTCTTACAAAAAAAAAAAAAAAAAAAAAAAAAAAGAAGCCAACTTTGAATGTGAAAAACAGTGAAACGTGATGTGGCAGCATTTGAAATGGATAAATACAATGTAGAAATTGGTTCTTGCAGGTTTCCAAAAGCCACATTTATACTCAACAATTAAATATTCCAAGCTTCAATCAAACGCATATCCTTATTTAAAATATCATAATCCTTTACCGAATATAATGACATCTATCCAAAAACATGCATATTTTACATATTCTAGTAAAACACACACAAAAACAAAATCAAAAACAAAAACAAAATCAAAGGTCAGCGCAACACAATCCACCCTCTCTGTGTGTGCAGATCTAAGAACTCTCGCTCCGATTTGGTTTTGAGGAAATGAAAATCTGATCATAACATTAAAATAACAACAACAATAAAAAACCAAATCTTAAGCTTCTTCTTTTTTTTTTTTTTTTCCTCTTCTAAATTCACAGAGGGAAAAAAAAAAAAAACCATAATTATCTAATTATTAAAGCCAAACCTGATCATCTTCATCCATATTCTTGGGAACCCAGTCATTCGTCGCCGGATTGCTTCTAAAACCGACTGTCGACACTACTGTCCCAACCCCGCCAAAATGCCCTTCTCCCAACTCAATCTTATCATTCCCTTCTCTCACCACCTTTATAAACCCACTTCCCGTCTGTTCAATTCAAACAGTTAAACATTATCAAACCCCAAAAAAAAAAAAAAAAAGTTACAATTTTGTTTCTTTTCTTTTTGCTTTTCAATTATGTTCTAATTCAAATCTCACCGTATGATGTTGTTTGTCAATGGAATCCAATTCTTTGTAGTACTGAGTCTCAACAAACTCCTCCGTCACAGTTTTACTCCCTTCCTCTGAAAACACAACCTATATATATATACATATATAAATAAACACAAAACACACGGATTAAAGTAACCCAAAAGAGAGAGAGAGAGAGAGAGAGAGAGAGAGAGGCAAAGTTGAAAGGTAGAAACTTGGGATTGAGACTGGAGAGAACGCAGCTTGTGAAGTTCAGGAATGGTTAGGTCGGTTGAGGGGTCAACTGGGTTTGGCGAGAAAGGAATATCAGGTTCGCTTCTGTTAGGTTTGGAGGGTCGCTTTGGAGCCATGGAATCGAACTGAGCTCTGATCTGATTAGCGATCTTCACCTGCTCCTCTGAATCCAACACCTCATCGCTTCGGCTTGGCTTGCTCGCTGTCATCTCCCCCACCATGGTCGATTTGCAGACGGTTTGATGAAATTTTGATCTTTCTTTGGTTATCACTTTTGCCAGACAACTTTTTGTATTTCCCACCCCCCTGGTCTTTGTTGCTCTTCTCTTTATCATAGGTCAGAGAAGTTGAAGGGTCGAGAGATGAAACTATGGGCGGCAAGTGAAACCACTAACCTGAATTCCGCTTAGGTGAATTGATGTATGGGTGCAGGGCATTTTGGACTTTTTGTACCTTGTAGGATTTTTTATTCTTTTTTCTAAAATTTTCGAATGCTCCGTTCAATAAAATATTTTAAACTTAAGTTTTTCATCTCAGTTTTTATCTTTTTTTTGAAAAATCAACAAAAATTATAATTAATTTTTAAAAAATCAATCAATTCAAACTTAAAAATTTTAACTCAAACTGTTTTATCAAACGGAGCCTAAATAATACGCTACATATAAAACTTCTATATTGTTTTTGCAATTTTTAAATATTTAAAAAAATATCTAAAGTTTACATAATTTTTTTTTATATTTTCAATATTTTTTCTGGTATTTTTTAAATTTAGATTAAATATCAAAATTTTTACTAGCACCGAAATTTTCAACCCTGTTCATACGGTGAAGAGAGGTAAGGGTTGTGTGCGTCCTTCCGGTTGGTGGCAGTGTGACCATTGTAGGGGCGAGGATGGGTGACGCTGCAGGCCTCGGGCAGTTTGCACAATGTCATTAGATTTTAGGTCAAAATAAAAATATTATCATCTTTAAAGACAATAAAACATTAGATAAATTTATTTTCTTCTTTTTTGTTTTAAATTTAAATTTTTAAATATTTCTTTTAGTAAGTTGCTTACATCTCATAGTTTAAAGCAACCACATTTTTGTCATCTACAAAAAATTTATTAGAGCGTCAATCACCCACTTTAGACATTAATTTTTCAGGCAAATCTAAATTATTGCTTTTAGAGAGTCTTCCTCTAAGCCGTCATATTGCATCATTCTATTGATAAAAGAATGCAAGTTCTCCTTTATATTTAATTTTTAAAATACAATCTTAATTAATGAAAAAATTATTTAGACAATTTAATAATTAAATAATTAAATATTATTAATCCTTTCAACTTTTCCTCCATCTTAATAAATAATTTGAATAATTCTTATAATACTCTCTATTGTTAAATACATCCTTGGCTCTTCAACTCTCTCTATTTTTCCTCCTCTTCATCCCTCCTACTTTTGAACTCCTAAATATTCCAGATCTTCTAAATCTGTAGAATCCAACAAAAACAAAAAATTCATTGAATGAAATTTACAGGATTTCTAAATATCCTAATTAGGATATTTATTTGCTCCCAAAAGAACATTCATTACAATGTCAAAAAAAAAAAAAAAAAAATTGACAAAAGATTTTTAACTACCAAAAGATTCATTACAAATTGATTTGCTACCAAATAAAGATTTTTTACTCCATATATTTTTCCAATTTTTGCTAAAATTCATTACAAAGACCACTAATCATCCAGAACAAAATACACAGAACACAGTAGAGATCACTCTAAGAACAATTCATCCTGTTCTATACACACATCCCTTTGCCTTCTTATGCTCCTAATAGCTCTCAAGCTCTTCCTCCAGGCCAAAAAAACCACACAAGAATCTCCCACCAAGCCCACCGGCTCTTCCAGTCCTCGGTCACCTCCACCTCTTAAAACCCCCGCTCCACCGAACCTTCCACCGCCTCTCCCTAAAATACGGCACCGTTTTCTCCCTCCGGTTCGGCTCTCGCCGCCTCGTCATCGTCTCCTCGCCTTCGGCAGTCCAAGAATGCTTCACCAAAAACGACGTCGTCCTCGCCAACCGCCCTCCTCTCATATTGAGCAAGCACGTCAACTACAACTGCACCACCATGGACACCGCCCCCTACGGCGACCACTAGCGCAACCTCCGTCGAATCGGCACTCTTCAAATCTTCTCCTCGGCCCGACTCAACATGTTTGAGAGCATCCGAAGGGACGAGGTGAAGCGCTTGCTCCGGCGAATCTCTCGCTGCTGTTCGCTCCGAGCTGGTTCGGGGAAAGTAGAGCTGAAGTCGATGTTTCACGACCTGACGTTCAACATCATAATGAGAATGGTCTAGGAAAGAGGTACTACGGCGATGATGTGGCGGACGAGGCCGAGGCCGGGAAGTTTAGGGAGATTATGGAGGAGGTTTTTGAGAATGCCGGGGCGGCAAATCCCGCGGATTTCTTGCCTATTTTGAATTGGATTCCAGAAGGTTTTGAGAAGAGAGTCACAAGGCTCGCAAAGAAGACAGATGAGTTTTTGCAGCGGTTGATCAACGAGCACCAGAGTCACAAAGAGAGTAAGAATACCATGATTGATCATTTGCTTTCTTTGCAGGAGTTGCAGCCTGAGTATTACACTGACCAAATTATCAAAGGCTTCGTACTGGTTAGTAGCAAGAATTAATCTTGAATTCTTTATTTGATTTATATATCTATATGTGTGTATTTATATGTTGAACCGGAGGGTCTGAATTTAACCGTTTTCTTGCGCCATTTTTTTTTTTTTTTTACTCTAGAAAATTATAAATTTATACAAATAACACAATACGTATGGTTTTTATTTTATTATTTCTTTACTTTTTTAAGCTTGAAATAAATAATATTTTCCACATACAATAATCTTTCTAAAACTACTCTAGAGCCATTTTGGAAGCGTTTTGTAGATGAATTTTTTTGTATGAAAATAAAAACAAAAATTCATTATCGAAAAAAAGGATTATTGTTTTTGTTGGTGGTAACTCGATTTTAAAAATAGTGTAAAAAAGGATTCTCTCATTAACTGTGAAAATGATTCTAAAAATGATTCCAAATGGGTCTTTATGTTTCTAGATTTTTTTTTAGATGACTAAAATCTAAATTTTGCAGACATTAATTATTGGCCGCGACAGAGACATCAGCCGTTACGCTAGAATGGACAATGTCGAATCTCCTTAACCATCCCAACATCCTTAAAAAAGCAAAAGCCGAATTGGATATTCATGTTGGTCAACAAAATTTGGTGGAGGAGTTGGATCTTCCCGAACTAAATTACCTCCAAAATATCATCTCCGAGACTCTTCGGCTCTACCCGGCAGCTCCACTGCTCGTACCCCCACTACTCATCTGACGACTGCACCATCGGCGGATGCAACATGCCATGTGGCACGATACTATTGGTCAATGCGTGGGCCCTACATAGAGACCTTAAATTGAGGGATGATGCAGAGAGATTTGAGAATAATGGTGAGAGCACTTAGAGTTACAAGCTAATTCCATTTGGGCTTGGGAGAAGGTCTTGTCGGGAAATGGGTCTGGCCCAGCTTGTTGTGGGCTTGGCTTTGGGCTCGTTGATTCAGTGCTTTGAGTGGGGAAGGATTGGCGAGGAAGAAGTTGACATGGCTTACGGTAAAGGGCTCACAATGCCCAAATCAATGCCATTGGGGGAAATGTTCGAAAACGGCCCATTATGAATGTTATTCTCTCTGAAACCGTGGATGATTGTCTGTAATTTTTGCTGAAACTTGTCTTCATAACGGAATAAGATGAACTAAAAGAGCAACTTCTAGCCTGCGGATGTTCTATTCATTTTTGCCTCACTTTTTTCATTGAGCACGATTTTATATAAAGCAATTTATGCAGGCAAAAAATAATATATAGCACAAATTAAATAAATTATCTAGATACAACAAAATATAGACTTAGCTATAAAAGTGTGTTTAGGTACAAATTACATGAGATAAATCAAGCTACAACAAACTATAGTTTTTAGCTTGAGGCGGTCGATTTCTGCTCTGATCCAATCATCCAAATCAATGAATACCCGCTTGATTTTGACCTATGATCTTCACCAAAACTCTAATGCCCCGTCTGTATGTATGAATTATTGTAATAGTTATTATTATACTCAAATGTAACGGGTATTTGGTTAGTCAACTATTGAAATGAATTCATTTGAAAGTTTTAATATTTCATAACAACTTAACTCAAACTTAATTTGAATTTTTGCTTTTTTAATATTCGTATCACTTAAAATTCTAATATAACAAAATGAAAACTTTTCAAAAAGACATTTAGCACCCTTTTGAGGGAGGTTTTGGAGACGGAATTGTTGATTGGAGTTCTAATAAATTTTGAAAATGTTAAAATAGGAAAAATAAGATTTCCTATAAGTAAAGTTTTCTGACACCAAAATCAGAAATTCACCCAAGGAAATTTTCAAAAACAAAATGATGGAAAGTTCAAGTACAAAATCAAGAATTTACCAAAAAAAATAAAAATGAAAAGACTGTAGTAGAGCTCAATTAAAGAGCATTACTGGTAATGGTTCATCTAATGGTTAAAAATGATTGTGTGAGTAAATGAATGGCTATAGTATAAGCTGCATCCAATATTAATATAGTCTTGTATACACACAATCATTTATATTATTTTAGATTTACATTTGTTTAAATTTTTTTCCTTCCACAAATTGCAGATCTGAAAAAAATAAAGATCTGATCACTGCCGACCTATCACCGGAGATGAAGAAGATGACATTGATTCGACATTGTCGCTGGCCTCATTCTCTCTCCGGCCACTAGAATGCAAATCATGACCTGCGGCTATGCCATTCAGATCATGACCAACAAATGGTCGTGTCGTCCAAACTCCTGCAACACTCACAGATCTCACCGTGATGTCGAGATCGCATTTCCAAAGTCTTTGTGGCTGAGCTTCGCTGAGCCACTGAAGCACAATGTCGCAGATTGCGACGGCTAAAGATGGAGGGAAGATCCATAGCAACATCGGGTTGCAAACCTCGGATCAAATGGGAGGCAATCGTTGCAAAACGACTTGTGGCCAAACTCGCCATATCGCTGTCGCCATACATTGACTCCCTGATTGCCTTGCAAGGAAAGGACAGTGGACCGAGAACGTGGATCTCACGTTGGAGATTAGGGACCACCAGAAGGTGACAGTCGGAGGAGAGAAGAGAGAGAGGGGCGGAGGGAGATTCGACACCCAACGTCCTCTACGGTCACCGATCATCGGCGCAAGGGGGGGGGGCCTTCCTCAGCATCGGCAACAACTTCGTCGGCCTTTGAGGGGAGATTTTTTAATTTATTTTTTTATATATTATTTTTTAATTTTGTTGTCTATACTAATACGAGGCAAATGTATTATTATTATTATACACAAGTAAAATCTTAATTATTTGATTAAGATTTAAAAAAAAATTCTATCGATAAGATATATAAAAAGGTATTTAGCTCAATCTTATAAAAAAAAAAAAAAAGTATAAAATGAAGAATTCTTTTAGATGGAAAATTTCAAAAACAAAATGATAGAAAGTGGAAGTACAAAATCAAGAAAAATGTATCTTGCTTCTTCACACTCATATTTTTAGGCTTAGGAGTGCGCAGGAGAACTAGGATAATTCTTTTCTCCATCATTTTGTTCTGAATAATTTAATTTCATCTTTGGATTGGACTTTATCACGTATCACCCTTTGGTGAATACTTAAAAATGTGCATTTATTCGTAGCTTATTAATTATTTCACACTTGAATTATCGTTAATTTTCCTACTTTAAGCATTTTTGCAGTCCAGAATTTAAAAAGGTGAAGTTGTCTTCATTTTAAGAAGAGCCTTGTCATGTAGCTCCAGTACTTAGAAGCATTGGAGAGCTCCGCATGATGTGGCAAGTGACGTGTTCACTCATTTCAAAAGCTGCTGCAAATGTGGGACTTCAGCATTTACTTGCCGCAGTGGAGTTGGCCGATGTTGACAAAAAAACGGAGCCATTTATTTAAAATTTGATAGTTTTTGGTGTAGGTTTAGAAAAAATGGACATAATTTTCAATCCTGGAGTCAAATTGAGCCAATTCTTGAGCCTACAAAAAGTTGATTCAAGCCTTTACAAAATTGTAGTTCAGAATCAAGAGTTATTCAGATGTTTAGTGGGTCAAAGTTAAATCACAACAGATTCACCCCAAAAAAAAAAAAAAAAAAAGTAAAGTTAAATCACAACAGAAATGGACTGAAACCATAGTCCTACCCTAAATGCTTCAGTATTTTGGTTGTATCTCTCACAATATGTATCCAAATTGCTTGATTCCGATGGCTTTGAATAAATAAGAGACAGAAATAAAACTTTTTTCTTTTCTACAAAGGCTGAATTGATCAGTTACTAAGTAAAAGGATGGTGAAGTGAAGATTTAAAGTTTCTGGAGCAGTAAAAATTCAATGGAAAAACAAGGAAAAGAAATAAAGAAAAAAAAAAAAAAGGAAGAGACACGTTTCGTTGATCAGCTTGAGTTGGAGTTTTGGAGTTATTTTGATTGGAGTATAATAGAGTTTTGGAATTGTGTTTTGGGTTGAAAATGAACCGTTTGAAATTAAAAAGTATTAAAACTTAAAATATATTTGAGAAAAAAATAAATTGATATAAAGATTATTTCATTGCTCACGGAATCCTATGCTATTTTTTTTAAATCATCTCATTTCAATTTGAAATAATAAAATTATATATTTTTAAGAACTTAAAATGTATTCGGAAAAAAATTAATAATATAGATTTATTTTATTTCTCTCGAAATTTTATGTAATTTTAAAAAATATATATATAATTTCGACTTAAAGTGATAAAATTATGAATTTTTAAAATTAAAATATTTAGATTTAAATAAATAAATAATAAAATTGGAAGAAAAAAGACAGAAATCATGTTTCCAAACGGGGCATAAGTATACAGAATGCTTGCCACTTTGTTTTTTTTTTTTTTTTTTTTTTTCCCTCCTCCTCTTTGCGAAGGCGCACTTTTTCTTCTTGTTCTTTTCCACCTCTTTTTTCCCTCTATACACGGGCGTTCTTCTTCTTCTTTCCTATTTTTGAGGAAATAACATCCTCTAAATTTTACTAGTAAGGCAGTTACTCTTTTTTTTTTTTGGGTTGAATTACCGTGACACTCGTCAACAGTTAGATTTTAGGATAAGAAAAAAAAAAAATGTCACTAAAATATACATAATGAGTTTACCCACGTAAACGTTGCGTAAGAAACACATTTCCATGACGTATATTCAGTTTTCATCAAGTTTATATTTTCTTTTTCTATATTCACTCTCCTGTAACAGAAGATAATTTTTTAAAACCAGTAATTTGCTTTTACATATATATATATATATATATATATATATAAACAACTTCTTTGTTTTTTGTTTATTTTTATTTGTATACGGTTTTCATCTATATATTTTTACTTTTTTTACATAATAATTTAATTCTAACTAAATTATTTTTTTTATTTTTATTTTTTTTAAAAAATTAATAAAAATTATAATTAATTTTTAAAAAGTCAATTAATTTTAATTTAAAACTTTTAATTGTAACTAATGATTCAAATGGACGTTAACTTTAATTGGATTATAATCCTAGGTCTTTTATTATCAAATCATGATGTTTATCTACTTCGTATTTTGTTTAAAATAGAATTTTCTAAAAAGCGTATAAAGCAAAATACCATACAATACATTATTACAGTCAACAAACAGAACAAGAAAGCCAGCGTTCGATCGATGTCGACGTCTAATTAAGCCAATCAAACCAGTTTTTCTCAAACTTTTCTGAAAGTGGTACCGAATTGTCAAACATAATCCCAGCCAAAACTTCTTCGCTGTACCGGCAGGACGATCCTCTCCGAAGTATGCTAAACGTCCCCTACACTTCTTTTGTTGAACATTAAATTTTGGGAAGCGGACGACCAGTATTAGAATATCCTCTTTGAATATATCAAAGGAATGATCTTTATATGTAGATAAAAATGCTTGTTATAGATAGATTCTATCTACCGACGAGAAACGTTATACAGTGAATATAAACATCTATGTCAGAAAAAAAAAGTTCTAATTAATAACCAAGCTATCCACGTTGCAATTGTCAGGCCGAAATTTAAGAGCCACAAAATACATATCGCTTCATTTCATGATTTTTTTTTTTTGCCCTCTCCAATAATTCACATCCACAGCTAGATCATAGACAAGGCAACAAGTAAAAGTTTCATTCATGAGGGTGATCTTTGTCTCTAGCCAAATGCTTAATAATTTTGATTGGTAGGTGAAAATTGAACTTTTCACGCATATTCCACGAGAAAAACAGGGACTATGAAAAAGTACAAAAAAAAATATACGGCACCGTATTTTTAATATAGTAATTCAATTTTCACTTTGACATTGAATTTAAAAAGGAGGAGACACGTTTAATTGATCAACTTGAGTTGAAATTTTTAAGTTATTTTGATGGGAGTAGAATGAAGTTTTGGAATTATGTTTTTGGTTGAAAATGAACTGTCTAAAATTAAAAAGTATTAAAACTTAAAATATATTTAGAAAAAAATAAATTGATATAAAGATTATTTCATTACTCACGGAATCTTATGCTATTTTTTTAAAATCATTTCATTTTAATTTGAAAAAATAAAATTATATATTTTAAAAAATTTAAAATGTATTCGGAAAAAAAAAGTAATATAGATTTTATTTCATTTCTCTCGAAATTCTATGTAATTTCAAAAAAATGTATATATATAATTTCGATTTAAAATAATAAAATTATGAACTTAAAATGTATTTGGAAAAAAATAGTAATATAGATCTTGTTTCGCTCCTCTCGAAATTCTATTTAATTTGAAAAAAAAATAATTTAACTTCAACTTAAAAAGATAAAGTTACGAACTTTTAAAATTAAAAATATTTAGATAAATAAATAATAAAATTGGAGGAAAAAAACAGAAAACATGTTTCCAAATGGGCTTTAGTATCTAGAATGCTTGCCACTTTTTTATTTTTTTTCCCTCCTCTTTGCAAAGGCGCACTTTTTCTTCTTGTTCTTTCCACCTCTTTTTTCCCTCTATGCACGGGCGTTCTTCTTCTTTCTTTCCTATTTTGAGGAAATAACATCCTCTAAATTTTACTAACTAGGCAGTTACTCTATTTTATTGGGTTGAATTACAGTGACACTCCGTCAACAGTTAGATTTTAGGATAGGAAAAAAAAATTATTACTAAAATATACATTTTCTATATGCACTCCCCTGTATCAGAAGATAATTTTTTAAAGCCAGTAATTTGCTTTTACATATATATATATATATATATATATACATACAAAAAAAAAAAAGCAACTTCTTTCTTTTTTATTTTATTTTATTTTTATTTGTAGGTCTTTTATTAACAAATCATGATGCTTATCTACTTCGTATTTTGTTTAAAATAGAATTTTCCATAAAGCAAAATGCCATACAATACATTATTAATTACATCAAGAAACAGAACAAGGAAGCTGGCATTCGATTGTTGTCTAACGTCTAAATTAAGCCAATCAAACCAGTTTTTCTCACACTTTTCTGGGAGTGATACCGAATTGTCAAACATAATCCCAGCCAAAACTTCTTCCCTGTACCGGAAGGACGATCCTCTCCGAAGTATGCTAAACGCCCCCTACACTTCTTTTGTTGAACATTAAATTTTAGGAAGCGGACGACCTGTATTAGAATATCTTCTTTGAACATATCAAAGGAATGATTCCTAGATACAGATATAAATGCTTGTTATAGACAGGTCCTACCCATAGGCGAGAAGCGCTATACAGTGACTATAAACATCTATGTCAGAAAAAAAAAAAAAAAGTTCTAATTAATAACCAAGCAATCCACGTTGCAATTGTCACGCCAAAATTTAGGAGCCACAAAATACATATCGCTTAATTTCATGATTTTTTTTTTTTTTTTGCCCCCTCCAATAATTCACATCCACAGCTGGATCATAGACAAAGCAGCAAGTAAAAGTTCCACTCATGAGGGTGACCTTTGTCTCTAGCCAAATGCTTAATAATTTTGATTGGTATGTGAAAATTGAACTTTTCACGCATATTCCACGAGAAAAACAGGAACTATGAAAAAGTAGTTACACACTCAAGCTCCAAACAACTGACAAAGTGAAATATATTGTTGAGGCGCCTGGGCGCAGCCTGGTCGGCCCGTAGACTCTCCCTGCCCGGGGCACAAATGGCTCTTAGGCTCTCCCTGGGAGGGCACAGGTGGCTTTGGGCCGGTCAACAGGGCTGCAGCCCAAGCTCCCCAACCCGTCTCGGGAGGCGCGTACGTTCGCTCCCGTAGGTTGTTGATACCAAGGTTCGAACCCTTGATATCTTTTGGGTGGGAACTTTGTGTTCTCAAAGGATATCAAGGGTTCGAACCTTGGTATCAACAACCTACGAAAGCGAGCGTACGTACCCCCCGAGATGGGTTGGGGAGCTTGGGCTGCAGCCCTGTTGACCGGCCCAAAGCCACCTGTGCCCTCCCGGGGAGAGCCTAAGAGCCATTTGTGCCCCGGGCAGGGAGAGCCTACGGGCCGACCAGGCTGCGCCCAGGCGCCTCAACATATATTAATATAGTAATTCCCATTATTCAAAACCATCAATAATTAACATTCAAAAAAAAAAAAAAATGGCAGAAGCCATATCGTACACATCCCTTTGCCTCATTTTCCTCCTAATAGCTCTAAAGCTCTTTCTTCAAACCAGAAAACCACATAATAAGAACCTGCCACCGAGCCCACTGGCTCTTCCGGTCATCGGTCACCTCCACCTCCTCAAGGAGCCGCTCCACCGCACTTTACACCGCCTCTCGGAAACATACGGCGATGTTTTCTCCCTCAGGCTTGGCTCTCGCCATGTCGTCGTCATCTCCTCGCCTTCAGCAGTCGAGGAATGCTTTAACAAAAACGACGTCGTCCTCGCCAACCGCCCTCCCCTCATCATGGGCAAGCACGTTCACTACAACTATACTACCCTTGCCCACGCCCCCCACGGCGACCACTGGCGCAACCTCCGCCGCATCAGCAATCTTCAGATCTTCTCCTCGGCCCGACTCAACGCTTTCAACGACACCCGAAGGGACGAGGTTAAGCGCATGCTTCGACGAATCTCTTCCAACTCATTCCATGGTGAGGGGAAGGTACAGCTGACATCGATGTTCGCTGACCTGACGATAAACGTCATAATGAGAATGGCCGCCGGGAAGAGGTACTACGGTGATGATGTGGCGGACGTCGACGAGGCAAGGAAGTTTAGGGAGATAGTGACGGAGGTCTTTGAGAATGCTGGGGCGGGAAATCCCGCAGATTTCTTGCCTGTTTTGAATTGGATTCCTGACAGTTATGAAACGAAAATGAAGAAGCTCGCAAAAAAGACAGATGGTTTTCTGCAACAGCTGGTCGATGAGCATCGGAATGCTAAAGAGAGTACGAACACCGTGATGATCATTTGCTTTCCTTGCAGGAGTCGCAGCCCGAGTATTACACTGACGAAATTATCAAGGGCTTCACAATGGTAATTGACTTTGAATTCCACATTCGATCTACTGAATTTCCTTTTTTTTTTTTTTTTCTATATATCGTGCTCTTAGTTAAAATATCTTTAAAAAAATTTTCAAAGGGAACATTGAGTTAGTTTTTTTTTTTTGGTTATTTTTTAAATAAGTTGAACTAAAATTTCTAAGTACGAAAACTTTGCAACAAATTATTTTTATCTCTCTATCTCTCTCTTTTACCCTTTTTCTTTATCTAATTATATTTTCCTTTTCTTTGGAAATAAACCTTGAAATCTAGTTTAACCCACTTTTAAAAGTCCAAAAAATATGAATGTAAATAATAGGATAGTTGACTTTTAGTTTCTTTGGGACTTTAGGTTTGAAATAATTCATATTTAGAAGCCAAATCTTATGGGATAAAAGTAAGACAAAAAATATATCTATGTGTCAGGGGGTGGGGGCAAAATTAGTTTCTTTAGGACTTTTAATTTTGAAATAATTCACAAATCTTAAGGTATAAAAGTGAACCAAAAAAAGATATATCTGGGTTGGGGCCGGGAGAGGGGGGAATTAAAAGGTGATCTGTGGGGAAAATTAAAGCTGTAAGGGGGTAAAAGCGTAGTATGTTATCCACATAAAGTAATCTTTGTGTGACTTTTATCCGTCTCTAGATTCGCATTTAGATCACAACAAATAAAAATTCTGCAGACGACATTATTGGGCGCGACCGGGACAACACTCGTTAATCTAGAATGGACAATGTCGAATCTCCTTAACCATCCCAACATCCTTAAAAAGGTGAAAGCAGAATTGGATGCTCAAGTTGGTGAACAGCACTTGTTGGAGGAATCAGATCTTTCTAATCTAAATTACCTCAAAAGCGTCATCTCTGAGACCCTTCGACTATACCCGTCAGCTCCACTGCTTGTACCCCACTACTCATCTGATGACTTCACCATTGGCGGATACCACGTGCCACGTGACACGATATTATTGGTCAATGCGTGGGCCATACAAAGAGATGCCAAACTGTGGGATGATGCAGAGAGTTTTAAGCCCGAGAGGTTTGAGCATGGCGAGAGTGAGAGTTACAAGCTAATTCCATTTGGGGTTGGAAGAAGGATTTGTCCCGGGATAGGCATGGCCAACCGTGTTGTGGGATTGACTTTGGGAACATTAATTCAGTGCTTTGAGTGGGAGAGGATTGGCGAAGAAGAAGTTGATATGGCTGAGGGCAACGGCCTCACTATGCCTAGGTTGGTGCCATTGGAGGCAAAGTGTAAAGCACTCCCCATTTTGAATGTTGTTCTCTCTTAAACTTTGGAAGATACTTGAGGAAAAAAACCATCGTTGTCTTGAATTTTGCTAAAACATCTCTCATTGGACAAAATATATATATATATATATATATATAATAAATAAATAAAAGAAATAAAAGAATCTTCTTCCACTCATATTTGCTTCACTTTTCATTTGGCTCAAATATATCAAGCTATTTAATTATGTAAGGGACATATAAATTTAGATTCTCTCGCTCTTTATAGTCATCATCTTGTTTCGTGGTTTAGTGTCACTTTTTCCATTCCTCGAGAATCTTCTGATGAGAGACATTTTCGTTTTTGTTAATCAATTTCCGCTTTTGATCGAATCATGCACTTTTTTCTTGGAGGGATTTTTTTCGTTTGGGTGTTTTTTCTCTCACAGATTTTAACAAGGCCTTCTCTTAGGAGTGTTAGATCATCTGAGCGTATGATAAAATCATATTTGGAAACAAGTCATGTCAAGCATATTTTTGACTCGAAGATAATTAATATATAAAAATCGTCAATTAGCAATTTCACAATTAGGAAAGTTAGGTTTAATTTTAACTTAATTCTTAGGTAAAATATAAGTTAGTTTCTCATTTTAATTTTTTTATTTTCGGATTTATTTGTTTTCTTAATTTTATTTGTAGATTCCCATTCCCATTTCCATTTAGGATAGTTTAGTCTATAAATATATTAGTAAACTCATATGTAAAAATATAGCATTTGTTGAATGAAATTCCAAGTTTTTACTCCTCTCTTCCTAATTTTTAGTATTCTATGTGAATTAACGAATTTTGATATCAGCTTCTGGTATTCAATGCGAATCAACGGATTTTGAAAGGTTTTCCTAGTATTCTATAATACCCCAAATGCTACCTAACAATAACGTTAGAAAATTAATATTAGAATTAATATGGATAATGTGATGAGATAACAATTTCTTAATTTTAATATTATATTGAGTTATTTTTCACAGGTGACGCGATGATAACTCGAAGTGCTAGAACAAAATTCATGCCAAATTAATGAATTTTTATGATGATTTGATAATTTTGTGTGATAGATTAATTAAAGAAATATTTTGAATATAAGTAATTACGTAATTTATATCTATATGTGTAGTTGATGTATATAGTTATATACAAATATGTATATATAATTCATCTATAAATAGCAATCGACAAAAAAAAAAATGGGAATGTTGAACTGAAAATGTGAAGAAGAGAGAAGGGGAAAAAAGAAAAGGGAAAATATGTTATTCGAAAAGACCTATTTTACATTATGTTAATTTTCAACTCAATTATGAACCTTTAAATGTCCGAAATGATTTCTATAATTTAGATAACTTATAGAGCTTTTCATAAGCTTTCCAACACCTACTCATTTGTGTAACAAATCTGATATCGGAGTAAGAAGTTATGACCAGTATATTATCCGAATACCTACTGTCACCAACCAGTTTACTATGTGTGATTGTAGGTGCAAAAATTCTAGAAGTTGACTTAGCCTTTTTCTTTTCCTCCCACACGTTTAACACCTTAATGACAATGATTCCCCACCTATTAAGTGACAATTAAACTAAAATTGACTCCCAATTAATTCCAAAATTGATTTGGGATTAAATTACTCATAATTTATTTTATAATATTCAAAATTCCCTTTTTAACATGCTCTCTCTCTCTCTCACTTTCCTGGTCTCCCTCTCCTACTTCTTATCATTCTCATTCTCTTTCCCCTGCTCTCTCTATTCCTTTCACACACACAAGTCAAAAAAAAAAAAAAAAAAAAGAAAGAAACACACACACACACACACGCACACACAAAGACTATTCACCAAACCTCCAAATTCATCCAAGCTAAAATGAAAAGGATATCAAAGTATGCTTGTTTCATTATTTGATGATTATTGTTATTGCTATTTTCGGTTTGAGATCCTTCAAGGGGGAGGGGGGGTTTCTTGATGAGTTTCATCTTGTGAGTTTGAGGAGATGATAAGAAATATTTATGGAATAATGATTGAAGGAATGACTATATCATTGATTTTGTAAACAAGATAATTTTAGGTTGTTGTTGTGTGTGTGTGTGGTGATAATTTTTATATTTTTAATGAATTTTTGGATTTGACTACTACTATTGGAAATTTCTAGATTTTATGATAAGTATTCGAAACTATTTTTGAGGATGTAAACATATTCCATCTTTAACAAATTTAGAATTGTTGGAAAGTTCTGGATGTCTACTTTTATTTGAAATCAGTTTCATATTATTTAGAGATATTGTGAATTTTTATGATTTTTCAAAGAGGTAGAAGTTTGGCTTCCAAATTCAATAAAATTTTAGAGATCAGTATTTAAAACTATTTTTGAGGATCCAAATGGTCTCTGTTTTTAATGAATGTAATATTTTTAGAAAATCTAGATGCCTGCTTTCGTTTGAAATTAGTTTCAGATCGTTTGGAGATATATGTAAATTTTTACGATTTTTTCAAAGGGGCAGAGGTCCTGCTACTAGTGTCTGTAAAAGTTTGGTAATCATATTCAAAACTATTTTTAAGGGTATAAAAGGTGTCCGTTTTTAACGAATTAGGTGCTGTTAAAAAGATATGGATGTCTAATTTTGTCTAAAATTTATTTCAGATCATTTGGAGTCGTATATGATTTTTCATGAATTTTTGAAGAGACAGAGATCTGACTGTCAGTTTTTGTAAAGTTTTGTAATTTTGTGAAATTGTTCGATATTTGTGTTTTGATGTTATTGAATGATGAAATAGGTCTATTAGGTGATGTTATGATACAATGGATGTGTTTAATAAATTATTATGATCTTTTATTGATTTTATTATATGTATTATTTATGGCATGAATGGTTTTAAAGGCGAGCAACCGAGACTTCAATCGCACGTCACCATCGAAAAATTTAAAAAGGTTAAGTAAGACATTTATATAAGTATACTTTCACCGCCAACATGAATTAAAGATTTGAGAAGTATATGTTTTGATGTTGATGATGATGCTATGATGTTCTTAAATAATATCTCTTCTATGATGACGTTTTAATGAAAAGTATATATATTATATGTATAAGTATTTTTATATTTTAAAATGGTGTTGTACACCCTTAATGATGATGATGATGTTGTCTGATGAGCGGACTTTTGTCACCATTGGTTTGGGATTTGCTACCCCATCCTTCTACGACTAACGCGCTATGATGGTACAACGTCGGACATAATATATGATAGTTTTAAAAGTTAAAAAGTTTTATTTTTTTAAATGATATTTATATTTATGATTATATTTATAGTGATAAAAGAAAAATGTTTATTTACATTTATGAGATTTAAGTGTCTTACTAAGTCTTTGCTTATATAAGTTATAATTCATATTGTAGATAAAAAAAAAGATAAAATGTAATATTGAAAGAGCTTGAAGTGGAAGCAGAACGATGTGTGATAGGAAAACGAGAAGAACGATCATGAGATGGACATTTTTAATTTCAAATAAAGTTTTAATACTTTAGTTTATTATTATTTGATTGGATGATTCATATTGACTTAGATTTTATTTCATAAAATGGGCTTTCAAAAAATATTTTTTAATTATGAAGGTTATTTTGATATAATTTAAAAAAAAATTCTAAAGTTTTTCAAAATTATCTAAGTAAAGTTTTCCGTTATATCAAGATTTTTATTTCAAGTTTTATATTTTTCAGAATTTTATAAAAGATGAATGATTAAATAAGAAGTCAATCTTATGGAACAAGTTTGAGAAAATTTATCAGAGTCGTTTAATTATGGACTAGTCTAAACATATTCTATGTATATATGGAATAAGTTTGAGAAAATTTATTTAAAGTAAGGGAAAATTAAAATAATGAATAAAAAAATATTTTAAAAAATGACCAATGAAAAAGGTGCAAAAAAAGACCAAAAAATTAAATGACTAAAATGAAAGAAATTATCAACATTAAAAATGACTAAAATGAAAAAAAAAAAAATTGGGCTCAAAAAGAATAAAAAAATGATTCGGGACAAACGGAGGACCAAAAAATAAATACAAAAGTAAAAAAAAAGTCCAAAATGGAAAAAAAAGGTCTGAAAAGAAAATAAAAAAGGACAAAAATGAAAAAAAAATTTTGGTCCATAAAGAAAATAAGAAGGACTAAAATAAAAAAAATGGGTCCGAAAAAATTTAGAGGACCAAAAAATAAATATAATTTTTTTAAATATAAAATGAACCGTTTTGGACCGGGGAGGAGGGTGAACATGAGAAAACTTTCTTCTTTTTATATATTTTATAGACTGATCTTTTTGTGAAGTCAGGTAGACTTTTAATAATTATATCTGCAATGCAATCGTATGTTTTCTATAGTTAAAAGTCATTAAAACCTTAAAACAAAGACATCAGAATAAAATAAGAAAAACTTGAATCGAATATTTTTAAAAATATTAATAATATTCAAGTATTTTTTTTTTCAAGAAAAAAATATATTGTCGAATACAAATCGACCACATCTAAAACACAAAATGATTAATTCAGAAACAAGTCAAATTATGACAAATAATTGCTATGCTTAATCGAAAGTTAAAAACAAAAACTCAAAAAAAATATATATATATTTCTCCATTTCGAGAAAAGATCTTCCGACCAGCTTCCAAGCATGCTCCTCTTCAGTCCAAATCATTGTTTAATTTTTTTAAAAAGCCATATGCCATCAGTACAATCCAAAATTTTCCAAGGCTACATTAATTCAGTAAAAGAAAAGTCAGCCACAAGTCTTTCTTTCTTCTTCATCTTCTTCATTGCCAGGGTTTTGGTAATTCCTGCCATTTTTTCCATGGAGAATATTATGTATTTCTATAGTGTTCTTCTTCCTCTCTTTCTTTTCCAACTCTCTTTTCCTTCACTTGCCTCATCAGATTACCAAACTCCCACTAAATACTTTGTTAATTGCGGGTCGAACTCCGACGTCGATTTCAATGGACAGAACTTTGTAAGGGACACTTTCTCCATTGGAAGAAGCAAAACCATCAAAGAAAAAAACCCATCTCCAAACACAAGTCCTCTCTACCAAGCTGCAAGAATCTCGACACGCCCCTTTGCTTACGAGTTTAAGATCATTGAAAACGGCACGCACTTTGTACGCCTTCACTTTTTTGTGTTCAAGTCAGGGAATACTAATCTGGCTGATGCTGTTTTCAATGTTTCAACTTCTACTAAATCTCTCCTGCTCTCGAATTTTTCGCTCCGAAATGGTACCAACTCTCCAGTGGTCAAGGAGTTTCTGCTCACCGTCAACGGAAGCAGCAAGTTTTCCATCTACTTCATACCTCAAGGCACATTTTTTGCCTTTGTGAACGCTATAGAAGTGTTCTCCGTCCCGAACATAACAAGGGACGATGCTATACTCGTTACTCGTGACGGTAAGGCTGCTGATTTCTCTGGTTTGCTGTCTGATGCTTTGCATACAGTTCACCGGATCAATTTTGGAGGGGGACAGTACTTCATTAATGAGCGTGAAATCCCATGGAGGAATTGGATCCCCGACGATGATTATATCCACACGACAGGGTCTGCGAAAAACTTCAGCAATCTGAGTGCTAGGCTTAACTATGACAGTATGGAGGAAGGAAATAAGCAAATTGCCCCAGAATTCGTGTACAGAACCTGCAAGATGTTAGACAAAAACAGCAACAATATCACGAATGCGACTTGGCGTTTCAATGTGAGTATAAATGCTCGGCATCTTGTTCGTGTGCATTTGTGTAACATTGTTGCCAAGTCAGACAGGGTTACTGACTTCAACTTACATATTGATAGCAAGTTCACTTTTGAGGTCAACGAAACTATAATTGCAAATCCATTTTACCATGATTTTGTTGTTGACTCTGATAGTTCAGGGTTTTTTAGAATAGGCATAAGCATTATAGAGAATTCTACAGACGAATTAGCCTTTTTGAACGGTCTAGAGATTATGGAGCTAATCAAGGAAATGAACTCTACTCCTCCAATCTTGGACAAATCAAAGGATTATAGACCTCTTATAATTCGTTTAGTTTGTAGCATTTCTGTTACAATTATCATACTGGTTGTAGTACTCTTGGGATATAAATGCAAGAAAGCAAAGCACGTTGAATCTGGGGGCTTCTCGCATATGAGAAACGGATCAAGCAATCCCTCTCTTCCTAATTGCTACCTGAAGTTGAAGATGGCTTTAGATGAGATACTGTATGCAACAAATGGGTTCGATGCTAAATTGTTGATTGGCGAGGGTGGATTTGGTAAGGTCTACAAGGGAACTCTTAGGAGTGGCCAGAAAGTTGCTGTGAAACGCAGTGATCCGAGGCATGGCCAGGGATTGCCAGAATTCAAAACTGAGATCACGATCTTGTCAAAAATTCGCCATCGCCATCTTGTTTCCTTAATTGGGTACTGCGATGATGGGGCTGAGATGATCCTTGTTTATGAGTTCATGGAAAGGGGACTCTCAGAGAACATATATATGACGAGTCTCAATTAACATCTGAGAGTTCATCATCTTCAAGACCCCGATTGCCTTGGAGCCAAAGGCTTGAAATTTGCATCGGTGCAGCAACCGGCCTTCATTACCTCCACACCGGGCCAAATGGAGGAATTGTCCACCGTGATATCAAATCAACAAACATCTTGCTCAGTGAACATTTCACTGCCAAGGTCGCTGATTTTGGTCTTTCGAAATCGGGTCCTCTAGATCCTGATCACTTCAGTATTGGAATCAAAGGTAGCTTCGGTTATCTAGATCCTGAATACCTCACAACCCTTCAGATCACAGATAAATTCGATGTTTACTCGTTCGGTGTGGTACTCCTAGAAGTGCTTTGCGCAAGGCCTGCTATCATCAACTCACAAAAGATTGAGGAGGTTAACTTAGCTGAGTGGGGAATGCATTGGCACAAGAAAGGCCAACTTGAAACAATTGTAGATCCTTCCGTGGTGAGTGAAATTACTCCTAATTCGTTACGAAAATTCGGTGAGATAGTGGAGAAGTGTCTGTGCAGAAACGGGGCGGACAGGCCAACGATGATTGATGTCTTGTGGGATTTGGAGTATGCTTTGCAGCTTCAGAAAACAAAGGTGCCAAGAGGACTACCTGAAGAGAGTGGAACAAAAACTTTCTTGGAGTTGTCTCATGTCGGAAGTTTGCCTTCTTATAGTATCATAAACGAAGGAGATGATCTTATGCTCTTAGGAGGGAGTTCGACTTTTGATCCTTCTTAAGATGCAATTATGTTTTGTTTGGAGAGATGTTTAATTGTTTTTTTGTACCTTTTTTAAGCAATAAATTTTGGTTGTTTACATTTTTACATACTTTGTCTAGTAAAACAAAAAAACAAAAATTATTTCTAATTTTCTTGTTAGTTAATTGGAAATTTATCTCCAAATCATATGCTTCAATTGTTCTCCCATCTCTATCTTGCTTTTCCAGCACTTCTTAACCCAATTTTGAGTATTGAACCTTAAATAGATTTTCCTTATTAAGTGCTTTGTGCTTCTATGGATTCCTCCATTTTTACCTTTGCATATGTATTCTTTATTTCTTTTCCTACTAGTGTTTATTAGCCTTTGAGGACAGCTTCTATATTTCATCAAGAAAATCTTAGTAATCCATCCTTACGTAGTTTTCGCGTAATTTTGATCTTTTAAGGGAAAACTTCAGAAGAAAACGTTTAACAATTTTCTGTAGAACAATGTTAAAGGGCATTAGAGTCACATAATATAGGGCTAACAAATAAAATCACTCTCTATTAATTATAGTGTTTAACA
Source organism: Ficus hispida (assembly GCA_025413025.1). NCBI lineage: Eukaryota > Viridiplantae > Streptophyta > Magnoliopsida > Rosales > Moraceae > Ficus > Ficus hispida. Next base: position 6,895,055 of record CM046365.1, read on the forward strand.
ATACTAATGTCTCAAAGCATTTTTCTTTTCCATTTGATGCCCGAGTGACTATCTTGTCCCAATCAAAACGTGTTCAGCCTTGGCCATTAATGTTGCTACCAACTTTCATTGTTCTTATTTAAGGACAGATGAAAGAGATTGAATGGCGCTAGAAATTAATATGCATTTCAGCGTTTGCAAAAATGAGAACTTTTATGTTGTTTTATCAAAATGCTAGATTTTATCATACGCTTTTCGGAATGTCATGAGCATCTTTCTGTTTTTAATTTCATGTTAAAACCTCTCTTGCAACAAAATCGTCTACTTGAAAGTGAAAAAACAAAACAAAACAATTTAACCATGAGGTTGACTAAATTAATCAAATTTAAAGTGTTCTCTTATTTATTAAAATGATTTATTCGCGTTATAAACTTGACCAAATTATGTTATTAGCAAGATTTATATATATATATATATATATATGTATATAGATAAAAGATTATTAAGATGAAATTAAGAATACAGGATCAAGATGCTCATTCTCTTTTATAAGATATTGTGCTTAAGAGAATCACACTTAATTCACTCTATTTAAAACATTCATCAACTAAAAAAAATGACAATTCGCAGGCAATAAAAAATTAGAATATTAATCTCTTTCTCTATCTGTCTTTTTTTTTTTTTTGGGTGCGTACCAGACATTCGTTTATTGCATTTACTAGACATTTAAAAAAAAAAAGTTATATTTAACGTGAATTATTGCTATGCTTTATCGAAAGTGGAAACAAAAACTTTTTTTTTTTTTTTTTAACATTTCGAGCAAAGAAAATTCAACATTTCGAGCAAAGAAAATTCAACTAGTGGACTCCTTCCAACAAGCTTCCGAGCATTCTCATGTTCAGTCCAAATCATTGTGTTACATCATTACAATACAATCCAAAATTTTCCAAGGCTATATTAATTTAGTAAAATGAAAAATCAACCCCAAGTCTTTCTTCTACTTCTTCTTCTTCATTGCCAAATTGTTGGTAATTCCTGCCATTTTTTCTCATGGAGAATATTCTGTGTTTCTGTAGTAATCTCCTTCTTCTCTTTCTTTTCCAACTCTGTTCTCCTTCACTTGCCTCATCAGACGACCAAACTCCCACTAAATACTTTGTTAACTGCGGGTCGAACTCGGACGTCGATTTCAATGGACAGAACTTTGTAAGGGACACTTTCTCCATTGGAAGAAGCAAAACCATCAAAGAAAAAAACCCATCTCCAAACGCAAGTCCTCTCTACCAAGCTGCAAGAATCTCGACACGCCCCTTTGCTTACGAGTTTAAGATCATTGAAAACGGCACGCACTTTGTACGCCTTCACTTTTTTGTGTTCAAGTCAGGGAATACTAATCTGGCTGATGCTGTTTTCAATGTTTCAACTTCTACTAAATCTCTCCTGCTCTCGAATTTTTCGCTCCGAAATGGTACCAACTCTCCAGTGGTCAAGGAGTTTCTGCTCACCGTCAACGGAAGCAGCAAGTTCTCCATCTACTTCATACCTCAAGGCACATTTTTTGCATTTGTGAACGCTATAGAAGTGTTCTCCGTCCCGAACATAACAAGGGACAATGCTACACTCGTTACTCCTGACGGTAAGGATGCTGATTTCTCTGGTTTGCTGTCTCATGCTTTGCATACAGTTCACCGGATCGATTTTGGAGGGGGAAAGCACTTCAATGAGCCTGATATCCCATGGAGGAGTTGGATTCCCGACGATGATTATCTCTATGAAGCTGGGCTGGCGCAAAACTCCAGCAGTTTAAGTGCTAAGCTTGTCTATGACAGCGAGGAGGAAGGAAATAAGCAAATTGCCCCAGAACTCGTCTACAAAACTTGCAAAAAGTTGGAGGATAATAGCACCATAAAAAATGTGACATGGCGTTTTAATGTGAGTATAAATGCTACATATCTTGTTCGTGTGCATTTTTGTGACACTGTTGGTTCATCACCCAATGTTATAACTGAATTCAGATTACAGATTGGTAGCAAGTTCACTTGTGAGGTCAAACCTGACTGGTACGTTCCGTTTTACCATGATTTTGTAGTTGACTCTAATAGTTTATGGTTTCTGGAGATAGGCATAGGAACTTCAAATAATTCTCCTGAAAGAAAGGCCTTCTTGAATGGTCTAGAGATTATGGAGCTAATCAAGGAAATGAACTCTACTCCTCCAATCTTGGACAAATCAAAGGATTATAGACCTCTTATAATTCGTTTAGTTTGTAGCATTTCTGTTACAATTATCATACTGGTTGTAGTACTCTTGGGATATAAATGCAAGAAAGCAAAGCACGTTGAATCTGGGGGCTTCTCGCATATGAGAAACGGATCAAGCAATCCCTCTCTTCCTAATTGCTACCTGAAGTTGAAGATGGCTTTAGATGAGATACTGTATGCAACAAATGGGTTCGATGCTAAATTGTTGATTGGCGAGGGTGGATTTGGTAAGGTCTACAAGGGAACTCTTAGGAGTGGCCAGAAAGTTGCTGTGAAACGCAGTGATCCGAGGCATGGCCAGGGATTGCCAGAATTCAAAACTGAGATCACGATCTTGTCAAAAATTCGCCATCGCCATCTTGTTTCCTTAATTGGGTACTGCGATGATGGGGCTGAGATGATCCTTGTTTATGAGTTCATGGAAAGGGGGACTCTCAGAGAACATATATATGACGAGTCTCAATTAACATCTGAGAGTTCATCATCTTCAAGACCCCGATTGCCTTGGAGCCAAAGGCTTGAAATTTGCATCGGTGCAGCAACCGGCCTTCATTACCTCCACACCGGGCCAAATGGAGGAATTGTCCACCGTGATATCAAATCAACAAACATCTTGCTCAGTGAACATTTCACTGCCAAGGTTGCTGATTTTGGTCTTTCGAAATTGGGTCCTCTAGATCCTGATCACTTCAGTATTGGAATCAGAGGTAGCTTCGGTTATCTAGATCCTGAATACCTCACAACCCTTCAGATTACAGATAAATCCGATGTTTACTCGTTCGGTGTGGTACTCCTAGAAGTGCTTTGCGCAAGGCCTGCTATCATCAACTCGCAAAAGATTGAGGAGGTGAACTTAGCTGAGTGGGGAATGCATTGGCACAAGAAAGGCCAACTTGAAACAATTGTAGATCCTTCCGTGGTGAGTGAAATTACTCCTAATTCGTTACGAAAATTCGGTGAGATAGTTGAGAAGTGTCTGAGCGGAAACGGGGCGGACAGGCCAACGATGATTGATGTCTTGTGGGATTTGGAGTATGCTTTGCAGCTTCAGAAAACAAAGGTGCCAAGAGGACTACCTGAAGAGAGTGGAACAAAAACTTTCTTGGAGTTGTCTCATGTCGGAAGTTTGCCTTCTTTTAATATCATAAACGAAGGAGATGATCTTGTGCTCTTAGGAGGGAGTTCGACTTTTGATCCTTCTTAAGATGCAATTATGTTTAGTTTGGGCATTACAATTTGGCTGATTTACACTTTTACATACTTTGTTTAGTTGTTAAAAAAAAAAAAAAGTTACTAATTTTCTAGTTAGTTAATTGGACATTTAAAATCCTATGTTTGAATTGCTGTCCTATTGAACCTTTAAAGTCTTCTTTTAGTGCTGTGTGTTTCTATAGATTCCTTCTTTTGAACTCTGCATGTGTTTTCTTGATTTTGTTTCTTACAAGTGTTTATTAGCCTTTGAGGACAGCTTCTTAAGCTTATGTCTTATTTCATCAAGAGAATCTCAGTGATCTATCCTCATGCAGTTTTTGCATAATTTTGTTCTTTTAAGCAAAAAGTTAAGCAGAAATCATTTAATCATTTTCTGTCGAACAATGCTAAAAAGTAATAATGTTGTTTAACATTATACATTATTAATGGATAATGGATCGCAAAATATGAAACTCATAAATAGGATCACTCTCTATTAATTATGGTGTTTAACAATATTGATGTCCCAATGCATCTTTCTTTCCCGTTTGATGTCCAAGCAACCATCTTAAACCAATCAAAACGTGTTCAACCTTGGCCATTAATGTTGCTACCTACTTTCGTTGTGCTTATCCTTGAAAAGTCACAAGGTAAAACATTAAGATGTTTTATTTTAAAGTTTAAGGAAAGATGAAAGAGATTGAATGGCACTTGAAATTAATATGCATTTTAGCGTTACCAAAATGCAACAAAAAGATAACTTTTATTTTGTTTTATCCAAATGCTATCTTATATGTTTAGGAATAATGTCATGAACATCTCTTCCGTTTTTAATTTCATGTTAAAACCCACCTTGTAACAAAATCATCCTAGTTTAAAGTGGTAAAAAGAAATACAATTTAACCATGAGAGTTACTAAAATAATCAAATATAAAGTGTTCTCTAATTTTATTAAAATGATTTATTCGCACTTTAAACTTAAAAGCAAGATTATTAAATGAAATTAAGAACATTGGATAAAATGTAATATTTCGGTAAAATGCAGGGGAAGTTAATATACCTATCCCTACTTTTTTTTTTTTCTTTTTTTTTTTTTTCTTGCTTGAAAATCTGCCTTATACTTGTACATCATATTTTTCCGGTGGAAACCAAAAACCTTAAGTCAAACGATAACATATCATTTAGTGGGATGGCAAGCAAAGATTACCATTCACTTCAATGAGATATTGGGTTTACGACAATCACATTGAAGTATATCGATATTCACTTCGTAAAAAATCCATATACATATTTAAGAAATTATCCGAGCACCCCCCTTTAAGCTTTAGCAAAAAGAAAAAGGTGACTACTGAGAGTTTTTAATCTAGTGGCAAACCTCTTCAGCCAAAAAAAAGAAATAATAATAATAATCATAAACAATAGAAATAAATAAATAAATCTAGTAGGAAACCTGTCCACGTCAAGGTCATGGACCAAACAATAAGTTGAAGTCACTCTCGTGGGGACCTTTGCCAGGTTTTGCTACTTTAGCCGAACGCTCAACAACAGTGATTCCTTTTTGGTTGGACTTGGACCCTTTCCTTTCATCTAATAGTTTCGTTTCGTTACTTTTTAAGCGTTTTATCCCCATTAAAAATATTTTTTTTTTTCAAATATATCCTCACATTTTTCCTTTTTATTTTGCTTTTGTGATTTCTTTGTCGAATTTTCTTTTTTCGCTGAAGAGTTTTTTGTTTACTTTAAATTTTACACCTTTTAACTATCTTATGGAAATACTTTTTCTTTCTGATTTAATTTTGTAAAAATGATTTTTTTTTTCTTGATTGCAATCTTATTTAAATATTTATTTTCTTCTATGCTGCATTGCACATGATAATGGCCTAATATAAATAAATAAATCCAGTAGCAAATTTGTCCACGTCAGGGTCATGGACCAAACAATAAGTGGAGGTCACTCTCGTGGGGACCTTTGCCATGTTTTGCTACTAAACGGCAGTGATTCCTATCGGTTGGACTTGGACTCTTTTCCGCCTAATGAAAAGTCCATATTATCCTTTGCTTTATGTCTGTGGTCTGAATTATACGAGGGGTAACAAAAATCAATCCACCAATATATTTCTTTATTTTATTTAATATAATTCTACTTTGATTTTTTATGATTAGGGATTGGCCTAGTTGCCCGGTTGACAAAATCAACTCCAAATTTCACAGCATTGACTTTAGTCTGCTCTTTTGTATGATTAACAAAATTTGCATATTCTCATGTGAAATTTTAGCACTAACGAAGCAAAATTCACATCAAACTTCAGATGGAAAAGTTAAACAAGAGCCACAGAATCCGTAACCCTCCATTTCTTGTTCTTGGTTTTCTTCTCCAATTCTCAGCTCTTCACTTGAGCTCTTCAGCATACAATCTCCCGGACAAGTACTTCATCAATTGCGGCTCAAATCAAGACGTGAGCGACAACCGGCGGAGCTTCATCGGCGACGAAAAGTCGGGCTCTCTCTCTTTCACAAAGCAGAGCAGCTCTGTTGGAAGCACCAACAACTCACAGAACGGCAACACATCAACTCTGTACAACACAGCAAGAGTTTTCAGGCAACAATCTTCGTATGCCTTTGACGCCACTGATGTTGGTAATAGTACTAGTTACCTGGTACGTCTCCATTTCTTAGCGTTCGCTTCCGCCGTTGATCTGTCTTCGGCGGTTTTCGATGTTTCGGCTTCTGGTTTCCTGTTGTTGCATAATTTCACTGCCAAAAATTACACAAACTCGCCTCTAGTTAAGGAGTTTTTTCTTCCAATAAGTACCAATAAAAAAAATACAAAGTTCAGAATATACTTCACACCTCAACAATCATCTTTAGCGTTTGTGAATGCTATAGAAGTTTTCCCCGCCCCGCCTGTGGATTTCAACCTTAGTGAAGCTATAAAAGTCGGTTCTAGAATCGGGTCGTCTTCGGTCTTGCAGACGGTTTACAGGATCAATGTTGGGGGTCAGGAGATTCCCTCAGCAGGGGAAACGATATGGAGAAAGTGGGTTCAGGATGATAATTTTCTAGACCAGACAAACAATTCAAAGGCGAGTGACTTTTATTCTTCTAAGCCTAGTTACCAGTCAGGTTATAGTGAATATGTTGCACCAGATTTGGTCTATCAAACTGCTAGAGAAATGAAGGACAACATCAGTGTGGGATCCAACATAACATGGGGTTTTACCGTAAATAAGTCGGCTGATCACCTTGTGAGGTTTCACTTCTGTGACATTATCAGTGTCTCCCTCGGTGTTTTACGATTTAATGCTTACATAAATGGCAATTTCAGTAAGGAAATCGATCCCGCTGTTGTCACCCCATTGGCTGTCCCTTTCTACTACGATTTTGTCGTCGGTTCCCATGATTCTACCGTGATGAGCATTGGTATAGGCAGTGCAGCCAACTTGTTGGGAAACAAAGCGTTTCTAAACGGGCTGGAAATCTTGGAGATAAAGGAAGGACAGGCTGCAATTCCGAGAGAGGAGGAGACAAGTACTAATAAGATAAAGACTCCGGTTGTGATCGGTTCCGCTGTGGGGGGTTCTGCACTAATTTGCATTTTGGTAATCGGGTTGTTCCTATTTTTGAGACGAAGGAAGACGAAGCCCGCTGAACACTCGAGCTGGGGACATGTGCCTCCATATGTAGGAGGAGGGAGTTCTCACAGCAGAACTACCGACCCGACAATCAACGGCTCTCGTGTTCCCAACTTGCACTTGGGACTGAAGATTGCTTTTGCTGAAATTCAGCTAGCAACAAAGAACTTCAACTCCAAGCTGATAATTGGAAAGGGTGGCTTTGGTAATGTCTACAAAGGGACTCTTGTGAATGGCACAAAAGTGGCTGTAAAGAGAAGTTCATCAGAGTCGGGCCAAGGCCTTCCCGAGTTCCAAACTGAGATCATGGTTCTGTCCAAGATCCGCCACCGCCACCTCGTGTCCTTGATCGGGTACTGTGACGAGAGGTCCGAGATGATCTTAGTCTACGAGTTCATGGAAAAGGGCACTTTAAGAGACCACCTTTACAGTCGAGACTTGCCTCGTTTGACATGGAAACAAAGGCTGGAAATCTGCATTGGCGCGGCGCAAGGTCTTCACTACTTGCACAAAGGCTCATCGAGCGGAATCATCCACAGAGATGTCAAGTCCACAAACATCTTACTTGACAAGAACCTTGTGGCCAAAGTTGCTGATTTCGGCCTCTCCAAATCAGGCCCGCTTGATGAGTTTGAAACTCATGTCAGCACCAATGTCAAAGGCACTTTTGGCTATCTAGATCCCGAGTACTTCAGAACCGAACAGTTGACCGAAAAATCGGATGTTTACTCATTCGGGGTTGTCCTTCTTGAGGTCCTATGCGCCAGACCAGCCATAGACAACTTGCTTCCGAGGGAACAAATGAACTTGGCCGAGTGGGCGATGAAGTGCAAGTACAAAGGCTTGCTTGAAGACATCGTTGACCCTTCGATAAAGTCTCAAATCAATCCCAATTCTCTGAGAAAGTTTAGTGAAACCGCAGAGAAATGCTTGCAAGAAGATAGTGCCGATAGGCCTGCCATGAGCGACGTGATTTGGGACCTGGAGTACTCTCTGCAGCTTCAGCAAACGCCGGTGCCGAGAGAGCCCCACGAGGACAGCACCGTCAATGCTTCGTCGGCGTTCATACGGCATAATGTGCAGCGCCTTCCTTCGCTTAGTACAACAGTTGATGGAGTGGACGACTCTATTCTGCTTGGTACTGATCGTGATTTGTTGGAGATGTCTGCAAGTGAAGTGTTTTCCCAGTTGAGAGATGAAGGTGCAAGAGCTAGATAAAAAATATATAAAACATATATATATATATATGTATGTTATTTGCTCAGATTGTGACAAATGAGGTATAAACTTACCAGCCTTGTTTCATTATGTGTTTTGTTCATTGCCATTCTAGTGTTGGAACTGCTTTGTAAAGCTTTGAAACTCTGTTTTGCTTATATTAGTTGAAATTGTTGTTCTGTAACATATTCTTAGAGACACAATCACACTTTTTACTACTGTGGAAGTGGATTTTGTTGATCTGTAACATTCGGTTGATTCAATTATTAAAGCGGAAAATAAAATATCATAAGTAAATAAATAAATAGTTACGTAGATAATTAGTATTTTTAATGAGTAATGTTAAGCTTGCCAGTTTTTATTAAAAAAATTTGATATATAAATCTCATGTGATACTACGTGAGTCCTAATTAATGCTAATAAGAATATATTTTCATCAAATGAAATATATGACGTCCATTTTCACTCTCACATTCTTTATCTTTATTTTCAATAATTTTAATGAGAAAATTCTAAGTATCTTTAGACCTGTCTTTAGGCTGAGGGTGATTTGGGTTTCCATAGACTTACATCTGTAAACACCACGTTTATTTGCAAGACTGCTTGGAACTTCATTATTAGTGGCGGCCGCACTCACTGACTTCTATTGGTTTTTTTTTTTTTTTTTTCCCTCTCTATAAACTTATGATTCCTTCTGTTTTGTCTCCAATGACATGAAGTTTGTATATACATCCTCACTGAACTTTACATATATATATATATATATATATATATTTATTGTGCGCCTTTGTTGAAGTAGAAGACTGGCTTCAATGCTGGTTGGGGTAAAGTTGGGATTACCAGATTCATTGATGCTTATGACCAGCTTTGGAGTAGATGGTAAATGGGCTCTTCCAAGCATGTTCATAAATTTATATTCCAGGTAAGGTCTTGCTTAAATCCACATATGATTTTGTTCGACATAATTAAGGAGCAGGACGTTACATGCGAAGGGAAAACTTATGCCCCGTTTGGATGAATTTGATTCAAGGTACCTCTTCCTCTGAATGAGGACGAAAATGAACACTGATATGGTTCTCTAGGTCCTACGGGCTATGGCAGAGTTTTCCAAAGGCATATTGGGATTCTTCATGTTTTTGAAGCTGAACTTAAAAGGGGCATGCTAAACATCTAGAATGATTTCTTGTGGTTCAAATGCGATTCGACTATAATTAAGGTGAATTTGTTGGCTTCTCGTTTCTCAAAAGTGCCGCGGAGATTTAAAGCTTGTTGGGATTTGGTAATAAATTATCTCTGCATTATCAGTTTTGTTGTGTCACGCATCTATAGATAAGGAAATTCAATTGTAGGCAAACTTTCATCACAAGAAATTCATCTCTCATTGGCTCAGTGGTGGTGGTGGTTCTGGATTTTTGTTCTTCACTGATTAGGACAGAAAATTCGGGTGGTCTTACGAATTATAAACTTTGCCTCTTTAAGTCTTTTTCGGTCCTTCCTGAAGATCGGATGGTTCATGCCACTATTTTTCTTTCTTTCTTTCTTTCTTTCTTTCTTTCTTTCTGGTTTTTCCTATTGAGTTTTTGCTAGAAAAAGAGTTTGGCCTCTCCTAATTTTGATTAGGAAAGCCTTTTTGCTTTGGGCTTTCTTGGACTTTCTTAACATGCGACCAGGGAGCTCATGAGAGGGTGCAAATTTTGGTTTGTTGTTGTTTTTTTTTTTTTTTTTTTTTTAACCCCCCCCCCCCCCTCAAAAACCACTCCTTAACTGCAAGCGAGTACACATATAGTTAGCTCCTGTTGAATTATGGGTTGGAAAAGTAAATTTCAACAATAAATTTAACTTTTTGTTAGAAAAGATACTGTATAAAACTTTTTAAATAATGCCTAAAAATAATCACAAGACAATTATCCAAATGAGCTATTAAACTTATACTGTAAACCTAAATTTTTATTAGAGAAAATACTATAGAAAGCTTTTTAAATAATGACCAAAACAATCTCAAAACAGTGATCAAAATGAGCTGTTAGTACCCAATAAAATAATTGAAGGGCAACAAGCAGTTTGGAATTTTGTGCTTTTACTGGGAATACTATTTTTACTTCAAGAAAAAGTATAAGAAGCATAATTTAGAAGCCACACAGTCTATCTTTTCAAAATAACTTTAAAACTCTATAGGTCTTTGCACAAAGTATTTTTTATCAAACGTTGTCATTGCATAGCTTTGTACAAAGAAAGTGATTTTAAGGGTTTTGAAAAGGAAAAAATTGATTTTTTTTCCTCCCTAATCTTTAGGCCTTGCCACAAAATACTCTCACATTTTAATTTGTAACATTCTTTTTCCCTAAACTTTGAAAAAATTTATGAATTTCCCCCTCAATTAAATTTTTGACGAAAAAATGCATCTAACACTTGTTGGAAGTATGAATTGCATATATTAAATGTAAAACGCCTATAATTTAGTTTTTTAAAAAAGTAAATACTTAAGGCTAATTATCATTTTTTCCCCATATTTAGGGCTAACTGTTTTTTTTTTATTTTTCCATATCTCTCTTATCTACCATTTCATAATTCTATACTTAATGTCCCCAACTAATATTTCTAACGAGTGTTATATATATTTTTTTTGTCAAAAATTAATTTAGGAGGAAAATTCACAAATTTTTCCAAAATTAAAAGGGAAAAAAATGTTATAAAATTAAAATTTATGGGACATTTTGTGACAAAGTCTAAAATTAAGAGAAAAAACTGTAATTGGTCCTTTTGAAAACAATCTCAAACTGGCCAAAGCATAGGGACAGAAATACAAGGAGAATGATGTAGGGCAACGTTGGGATCACCCTAAGGCCATATTAAGGTAATTTTTTGGTTTTGGTAAGTTTGATGACTCTCTCAGATTTGATAGAAAAAATAATAGTTTTTTTTTTTTTTCTGTGGAAACAGACCAATGAACAAGACTCTTGACTTGTCACGTCATATGATGTTTTTCAGTCAAATTCCATCGTTTATGCATTTAAAAGAGTCGTTTCTTCTTCTTCTTCTTCTTCTTCTTCTTCTTCTTATTTCTATTTCGTGCTCAAAACTTTTTTTTTTGGTGGGAAAATTATGTATTTTATTATTATTTTTTAATTATGATAGGTTATTTTGGCTGAATTTCTCATTTGTATTTTGACCTAGAATAAGGACGCCTTCTTGTCATGAAATCCATATTATGATAAATGAAATTTTGAGTATTTACTCTTCTTTCTTTTAACTTTTGATACTCTTAATAAATCAACAGATTGTGATGTTAATTTTAATATGTTATGTTAATAAAAGATTTTTGAAATAAATTTTTTGACATTCTATATGAATCAAAGGATTAACTAATTAATCTCTTTGTTTTTTTTTTCATATTATTCTAATATATGCATCCGCTAAATAAGAGAATCAGTTCAATCTTTTAATTTTTATTTATTTATTTGTCAGTCATTCATAAAGTGGGTCATTTGGTGACCGTCCATAGCATTTTTTTTTCCTTTTTTTTTTTTCAGTAGAAAATGCCTTCTAGGTGCCAAGAAAGGCCACTATTTTTCTTTTTCTCTTCGGGAACAGAAAAGTTAAAAGGCACGAGCAATCAGTTGAGCCCCAATATGCAGAAAGAGTATATATATTTACCCTTTTTTTCTTTCTTTTTTTTTTGAATTAGAGTACATATTACCTTTGACTCCAACTATCAGGGAACCAACTGCCGAAATCGCAGCCAACCTCTTATTTTGTCGGTTAGCTTTAAAGTTAAAAAGACGATGTTATTCTTTCTCCTTTTTTTAAGGGAGCATAAACGCTAGCTGCTATTCTGTTTCCCTTTTTTTATTTTTTTTTTTAAATTATCATTGTTAAGGGAAAAGACGCTTTATATCGTTTTGAAGCTGTCACGAAATTAGGAAAAAATTTATAATATGAATTGTATTTTTTTTCTACTAATATATACTGTAGTTGTAGTTATTTGTTTAATTTTTCAAGGATTATATATGACAAGAAGTAGTTTTTCATGTCATACTATTAAGAAATATTTCGGTGACTAAAATAATAATAATTACTGATAAGATAAAAATACAACTTATACTGTAAATTATCCGGAGAAATTATTCAATGAAAAATGCTAAAACTTCGTGTAATCCAGGGAGAACCCTTTGATTTGATTCAAAGGGTTCTCCCTGGATTACATACCTGGTTATAATAACTACTCATCGCTACTTTTTTTAACCAGTACTTATATATACAGGACATGCATTATAACCTGGACCGAGACCATGAAGAACAAAGGTAACAAGGTGAACATTTGAGACTGGTTCGTTGATTGCACCCAATGAATGTAGATTTTTGACATGTGTTCGTTGAATATATTTAGAAGTATATATTGATTTCTCATTGTTAGTATTGACGGTCACCAATAGTTGTATAACGTAACACATTCATTTAAGTTGCCCTGATGATTTTTTTTTTTTTTTTTTTTTTTTTAGCATTCTCATTAAGCGAGTGTAAAACAAGCATCATTTTCCAGGTGATGAAAACTTGCAAATTAAGCTAAAATTTAGTTAAACAACAAATGAGAAATCAAGGAGAGTAACGAGAAAAATATCCATATATTGGAAGCTAAATGTTATTTACAAGAGGTGCCATGATTTACACATATATATAAGAAACTAAAATGTACATAGCAACCTGATCAAATCGGAGGAATTATAAGTTCTAAAAAAAAAAAAAAAAGCGAATAATTATAAAAATGAGAGGAAAAAAATAAAAGTGAAAACTTGGAGGTTACTAAAAAGATTATTAGTGACCGTCGCCTTTGCCACTAGGCCCAGAAGACAGCTTGTTATAAACTCGATCACTTGCCAACACCCGGCCGTTCTTGTCACTAGCCGTCGACTTGGTCGAAACCAAAGCTGATTGGACCGATCTTTGCACTCCGTTTGTGCTGATCTTGGCCGTCGATCGGAGTGCCCGACACTCGACTGAATTCAGCTCGGTGAGAACTAGCAATATCGTTAAGAAAAGTACTAGAGCCAAGAGCAAGAACCGTCTCATATTTGTTGATAGTGTTTTTTTTTTTTTTTTTTTTTGGTGGGGGGGAGAGTGGTGGTGTTGGTAATAAGTTTTTGTTTGAAGCTCTGAAGGCTTTGTATGTGTGACAATAAAATGATGATTCGTTCAAACTGACTAAAATATAGATATTCTCAAACCAAAAAGGATGGAGCACAAGGAGATTGGTTTAGCATCTCCATATAATAAGCTACTGCCCATTTATATAGACGTTGGTTTTTCGTGGGAAAAAGGACGGTGAAATTAAAGAACTTTTCTTGGTGTGGGGTCCATTAAAGAGAAGAAGTATTTGACTGAGAATTTTCTGTTCCCTTTTTTTTCTTTTTTCTTTTTTTTTTCCGACGGGTGGCTGATGAGGCGTTAAGATTGCAAGCTTCTCTTGTTTACTTTCATTTCACACTTGCCACCTGTCCTCTCATAAATTAAACTTTGACTAACGCACGTTTGTTATCAAAAAATGTAGTTTGTGTTCCACAGCTACATGGTATCCACACAACTAAAAAAAAAAAAAAAAAAAAAAAGAAAGGAGCAAATAAAAAAAAAAAATTTTGCGTGCATTGTTTAAAGGACATTGCATAAGGAGAACGTCAACTCATAATGTTAGTTTAAAATATATAATAAAATCTATACTGTGGTTTTTTTTTTTTTTCCGTTCCAAATGGAAAATAATTTCCACAAACTCTCTTCCAAATGGAAAATTTTTACGTTATTTTTAATACTATTTTTTAATCATTTTTATGCTTTGGAACTTGTAAAAGTGAATTCTAAGCATTTGTGATTAGTTAAAAATGAAAGCACAATAATAATCACATGAAAAAAATTAAGACAACAATCAATAAAAATCAAATGTTAAATTTAGCGCTGACTATAAATTGTTGTAAATTTACCATAAAATTTAGTATATGATAAATTTAGCATGAAAAATAGCACTCCATAACCGTTGGAGAGTTTTTTTTATTATTCAAATGTCAAATTTTACCATTAACATACTAATTTAACATTAACCAAGATGCTCTTATAAGGCCATTAAAATCCCTCTTCCTTATTAATACTTTGTGATCAATCTATCTGGTGAAAAATTTGTATATACTACTTTATGTGAAATATAAAAAAGAATAAGAAATTATCGTATATATTTTTTTAGCTTGTATTAAAAAATGGTGTCTTCGAATATATGTAATATTTGATCTCCTTCAATTCTTAGATATAAGATGACTTATGGTGTGTATGTGTATATATAGTGAAAATGTTTAATTTTACCTATCCCATTGTGTAGAGTAGTAAAGTGTGAATGTGATTAATAAAACAAAAAAGGAAATTTGTTCCGAAGTTAACAAAACTATGGCCTACAGGTGTGTACGGCTCCCATGCAAGTAGGGAGCATCGGCAATTAGAGATTTTCTTCATTTTTCTTCTTATTTTTAATAATAAAGTCTTTTTTGTCCTTCATAATAAACTAGCGATGCAACGTTGCCACCAAACTGGATCCACACAAGTTAATATCATGAGAATCCGAATTGGATGGATCTAGTTTTTTAGGCAAAGCACCACTTGGTGGCCGAATCTCAGGTTCTTCGGTGAACAAGAGTTTGAAATGAGGCGCTTTTTCTTAAGGAAATATAAAAGAATTGCTTCTTTATAGGAGGGAGTTTCTTTTAGCTGCATATAAAGAAGGATTAACTATTAAAGTACTTTTGCATTATGCGACCAAAAAATAAAAAAGAAAGTACCGTTGAATAATATTACTTTTTCAAAATGCAAAACCATTCAAAATGTCTCATCCATCCATCCATGTCTATAGATTTAGGATCCGTTTGATAAATGAGTTTGTATTGAAAATTTTAAGTTTCAATTATAATTTTTATTAACCTTTTTAGAAAAGATAAAAAACTTTTTCAGAAAAAAATAAAAATTAATATGAAAATTTTAATTTAAGATTAAATGTCAAATGGAATTTTAATGGATCTACTAATATGACATTCGCGTCATTTAAAGTTAAAGAAATCCCACCCAGCAACTCCCCACACTTGGCAATCTCACTCCACGGTGTTGTCACACTTGACTTGTTGACGCCATTCGAGGTTACATGACCCTCGTCGACCGGGCTTTCTTCGTGATTTATTGGCAAATGTACAAAGCTGATCATGGCCATGAGGCGAGTTATCGGTGTGTGTTGGTAGTTTCTAGGAAGGGACATGGGGTTGGGGTTTCCAAGATTGATTTGAAATTTGATTTATGATTATAGTTTTATTTTAAGTATATTTTTTATAATTTTTGAATTTTTTCAATTGTATTTGATTTAATATTAAGGACAATTTGTTTTTTATGAACTTTTTTAACAACTCGAGTTTATGTTTTAAAAAACTTTTTATAAATATTTAATACATGACATGCATCAAAGCCATTAGAAATATGGACAAAAAGGGCATTTTGAATAATTTTTTTAATGGAAGAGACTGCGATATAGTCTCTTTTTTGAACCGTTGAGATTTAATCAAACGGTTGAAATATTGTTGGTATATCATACTTATCATACACCTTACCTCATATTACTTTTCCTACCCCAAGTCTTCTCTGTCGTCGGCGAAAAACTAGTGGAGAAGTGGGATAATAAACACCAGACAATAAAACAGTAGCATCATAAAAAGTTTCTAAAAAATAAATCATTCTTTCAGCAATAAACCAATCAACATCAGATAATAAAATCATATTATGCTTTGTATTATAAAACATAGAAATAACATTCTTATACTCTATTGCTTTTTTCAACATTAAATAAGTTGAGTTCCACCTTACCGGCATATCAGTCCCAAATTTTCGAGGTTTTAAACCTTCTGCTTTGTAATACCTCTTAAATTCAGCAATGCGAGGATTTGAATTATGTATCTAAAGGAGAGCATTACGAATATTCTCTATGTTACTACTTACCAACTTCATACCTGCTTTTACAATGAGGTTGATAATATGACATGCACAACGTTGATGTAATAAAATTCCACCAACATATGCTGATAAGTTTTTCTCAAGAAAATGAATTGCAGTGGTATTTGCCGAAGCATTATCTAGAGTGATTGAAATAATGCAATTGCTAATGCCAAATTCATTTAAAACACTCATAATATTATCAGTAATATTTAAAGCATTGTGAGAATGATCAATAAGTCTAAAGCCAATAATTCTTTTTTGTAATTGCCACTGGGGATCTAAATAATGTGAAACTACACTAATATAATCTTGATTTGACCTAGCAGCCCAAATATCAGATGTCAATGCAATACAAAATGTGTTTGTATTCATGTAAAATATTAATATAGTGCGTTTTTTACTATAATAAGATATAATATTACTCCTAATAGTTTTTCTAGTAACGGCTTTAAATTGTGGACAAAAAGAAATCTTTGAATATGCTCTTCATAAAAAGTATTTTCACCAAAACTAATAGGTAAATCTGTAGATGTAATTAAACGAGCTAGAGATTCTCTAGCTACCATGGGATCATAAGAAAAGGTACCTACTGAGCCATCGGAGTTGAATTTTAGAGTGATTTGTGTCGGCTCCCTTCCCTTGTAATGTTTCTCAGCACATCTTTCACCATGGGCTAATAAATGACGAGTCCCACTTGAGCTGTTAGCAGTTAATATTTTTTGGCAACACTTACATTTTGCTAGTCTTGTTTGTGTTTTTTTACCGTCGGGGCCGAAGTCCTCTTTCTGCACAACATCGAAGAATTGCCAAGCACGTGAAGTGTTTCTAGTAGCAGTACCTTTTGCCTTTTTTGGTGGACAACTGGTGCTTCCCGAACTACTTCTTGATGGTGCCAAATTGGACTTGGTGGTATTGGTCCTATTGGAGTACTGAAACTCCTACGTCTAATCTCAGGAACATTGTCGCCAGCCTCCATATGGGAAATCTCCACTTCTTCGATGTCGTGGTCATCCATCCCATAGTAATCATCATCAAGATCAACAATTGGTTGTTGAACATTTGGATTTGGATCCATTTTGATTTTTTTTTTTTTTTTTGTAGGAAGTAAATAACAAGAATGGAGATTATAAAAATAATGAGAAAATGAGTTACTGTAAATTTAGGAGATACAGACAAAAAAAATTATTGAATATTAATTATTGAATAATGAGAATTGAGAAATTGGAAATAAGAGAATATGGAGAAAGAAATTAGAGAATAAGAAATTGAAAAGAGAGATGAGAGAAGATGTATGAAAGAATGAAAAAAATAGAAGGCCATTTATAAAATGGGAGAATGAAATTTTAAGAAAATAAAAATAATTAAAATAGTTTAAAAATAATTATATGATATAGCCGTTTGCCCCCCAACGGCTATAATACACTAACACTATTACACTAACTACTTAGTAAGTATAATAGACTACTGTCAACTGTCAACGGCTATAATAATAACCGTTTTTGGACCAACGGCTATAATAATAGCCGTTGGTCATGTTTACTTTTTTTTTTCTTTCTTTCTTTTAATATATATATAATATAATATTAATATTTAATATATATAATTTTTTTAATAAAAAGTTAAAAAATAATTAAAATTTTAATAAAATTAATATATATAATTTTTTTAATAAAAAGTTAAAAAATAATTAAAATTTTAATAAAATTAATATATATAATTTTAAATACCGGGTAGAGCTGGGAATTCGGGCCGCCCGGCCCGGCCCGGCCCGAGCCCATCGGGCTATTGTCAAAATTCGGGCCGGGCCGGCTCGGCCCGAATTTTTGCAATATAAGCCCGGCCCGGCCCACGGGCTTAGAGCGGGCCAGGCCGGGAGCGGGCCGGGCCGGGCCGGGCCGAGTATTTTAAAATTTTATTTAATTTTATTTTTTATATGTAATTTTTGAATAAATTTGTATATTTTTGATAATTTAATAATTTATTTTAATATTTTTGATTAAATATTACTAAATTGAAAAATAAATTAAGCACATAATAAAAATTATAAATTTTATTAAAAAATAAGGATACAAAAAAGAAAATATAAAATTGAAATTAATAATTTTATTAATGTTATGATTGCCTCATTAAAAACTTTACTAAGTAAAACCCATTGGGATAAAACCTCAGTAAAGAAAAAAGAGTGCAATCTTAATTCATATTTATAATTTTACAATAAAAAAAATATATCAATCAGCATCAGCAACCGGAAGAGGGAGCCGCAGGAGCATTGTCAATATCATCATCATCGATTATGGTCATTTCGTTAAAGTGTTGGAGTATCTCTTGATCTTCTACTGTATATTGCAATCTTTTATCTGCATGTTCCCAATCTTTTAGGCATGTAAGCACCTCGACCATCTCAGGTATTAATGAGGTCCTCCGATCTTCAATTATCCTTCCAGCTGTGCTGAATGCTGATTCAGAAGAAACTGTCGAAACAGGAATAGTTAAGATATCACGTGCTAAACGGGAAAGCACTGGAAAATTTATCGACTGCAACCTCCACCAATCTAAAATTTTGAAATCTTCAGTATTTGTAGTTGAGTCTAGCAATGAAAAATCTGTATCTAAGTATTTTGTGAGCTCCGAGTGTGTCGTACCCATGGTAGTTGAACTTGCTGAAAGTGCACGAGTAACACTCGAACTTGATGAAGAGCACGATCTTGCTGGAGCAGAGAAAAAACCCAAAACTTTTTTCTTTTTTCGATCACCAGCAGTTGGAAGAGTTTCTTCGGTTTCAATGTTAACTTGTTGCCCGAATTTATTCTGATAACTTGCAAAAATCTCAAATAACTTGCATTTAGTGTTATTAAATGTTAAAGAATACGTTGAAGCAAAATCTACATCCATATGTTCAGAAATATGAGTAAGACCATTATAAAGACCATTTAATTTAACTATAGGATTTAAAACAATGGCAATGCAATATAATAAGGCATGTTATTGTGATCCCAATATTTCATAAACTTTTTCTCCATTTTTTCTACTATTAGTTTAAATAAATCATCATTTCTATATTCAGAAAACAATGAAGAAATAAGCATTAATTGGGTGAAAACTAGTGGAGAAGTGGGATAATAAACACCAGACAAGAAAACAGTAGCATCATAAAAAGTTTCTAAAAAATAAATCATTCTTTCAGCAATAAACCAATCAACATCAGATAATAAAATCATATTATGCTTTGTATTATAAAACATAGAAATAACATTCTTATATTCTATTGCATTTTTTAACATTAAATAAGTTGAGTTCCACCTTACCGGCATATCAGTCCCAAATTTTCGAGGTTTTAAACCTTCTGCTTTGCAATACCTCTTAAATTCAGCAATGCGAGGATTTGAATTATGTATCCAAATGAGAGCATTACGAATATTCTCTATGTTACTACTTACCAACTTCATACATGCTTTTACAATGAGGTTGATAATATGACATGCACAATGTTGATGTAATAAAATTCCACCAATATATTGTGATAAGTTTTTCTCAAGAAAATGAATTGCAGCGGTATTTGCCGAAGCATTATCTAGGGTGATTGAAATAATGCAATTGCTAAAGCCAAATTCATTTAAAACACTCATAATATTATCAGTAATATTTAAAGCACTGTGAGAATGATCAATAAGTCTAAAGCCAATAATTCTTTTTTGTAATTGCCACTGGGGATCTAAATAATGTGAAACTACACTAATATAATCTTGATTTGACCTAGCAGCCCAAATATCAGATGTCAATGCAATACAAAATGTGTTTGTATTCATGTAAGATATTAATATAGTGCGTTTTTTACTATAATAAGATATAATATCACTCCTAATAGTTTTTCTAGTAACGGCTTTAAATTGTGGACAAAAGATATTTGAATATGCTCTTCATAAAAAGTATTTTCACCAAAACTAATAGGTAAATCTGTAGAGGCAATTAAACGAGCTAGAGATTCTCTAGCTACCATGGGATCATAAGAAAAGGTACCTACTGAGCCATCAGAGTTGAATTTTAGAGTGCTTTGTGTCGGCTCCCTTCCCTTGTAATGTTTCTCAGCACATCTTTCACCATGGGCTAATTAGTGACGAGTCCCACTTGAGCTGTTAGCAGTCAATGTTTTTTGGCAATACTTACATTTTGCTAGTCTTGTTTGTTTTTTTTGCCGTCGGGGCCGAAGTCCTCTTTCTGCACAGCATCGAAGAATTGCCAAGCACGTGAAGTGGTTCTAGTAGCAGTACCTTTTGCCTTTTTTGGTGGACAACTGATGCTTTCCGAACTGCTTCTTGATGGTGCCAACATTGGACTTGGTGGTATTGGTCCTATTGGAGTACTGAAACTCCTACGTCTAATCTCAGGAACATTGTCGCCAGCCTCCATATGAGAAATCTCTACTTCTTCGATGCCGTGGTCATCCATCCCGTAGTAATCATCATCAAGATCAACAATTGGTTGTTGAACATTTGGATTTGGATCCATTTTGATTTTTTTTTTTTTTTTGTAGGAAAGTAAATAACAAGAATGAGGATTATAAAAATAATGAGAAAATGAGTTATTGTAAATTTAGGAGATACGGACAAAAAAAAAAAAAAAAGAGAATAATGAGAATTGAGAAATTGGAAATAAGAGAATATGGAGAAAGAAATTAGAGAATAAGAAATTGAAAGGAGAGATGAGAGAAGATGTATGAAAGAATGAAAAAATAGAAGGGTATTTATAGAATAGGAGAATGAAATTTTAAGAAAATAAAAATAATTAAAAATTTATTATTATTAATAAAAAAAAACACAAACGATATAGCCGTTAGCCCCCCAACGGCTATATATATAGTCGTTGGCCCCCCAACGGCTATATATAAATTATAATATAGTCGTTTTGGAGTCTTTAGACCAACGGCTATAATAATAGCCGTTGGTCTGTTCACTTTTTTTTTTTTTTCTTTCTTTCTTTGTTTTTATGATATATAAATAAAATTAATATTTAATATAATTAAACACTTTACACTACTACAAAATGTGGATTCCACGACGGCGCTTCCACGACTGTTTTTAAAAAAACCATCGTGAAAAATGTGTAAAAACACGGAGCGGAATAAAGTTTCCGAAAACCGTCGTGGAATCCGGTGATTCCACGACGGTTATTAAAAATCGTCGTGGAAACAGGTGCTTCCACGACGGTTATTAAAAAACCGTCGTGGAAACGGTGCTTCCACGACGGTTTTTAATAACCGTCGTGGAATCTAGAGATACCACGACGGTTAAAAAAACCGTCGTGGTATTTCATCAAAAATTTTGAAAAAAAAAATTAATTTAAAAAAAAAATTATGTACCATCGTGGAAGTTAGAGATACCACGACGGTTAAAAAAACCGTCGTGGTATCTCAACTAATACTCTAATAGTCTAATACCACAACGGTTTCCTAGAAACCGTCGTGTAATCTGTAAAAAAAAAAAAAAAAGAGTTCAGGCACAATATTTGAGGATAATATTTGCTAGATAAAATAATTAAAATTTTAATAAAATTAATATATATAATTTTAAATAACGGGCGGGCCGGACCGGTCCATTGGATTTAAATATTCGGGTCGGGCCGGGCCGGTCCGCCGGGCCTAAAATGAGAGACCGGCCCGCCTCTTAGTTTCGGGCCGGGCTTTTACCGTGTCGATAAAAATCGGGCCGGGCCGGGCCGCGGGCCGGCCCGTTTGGCCCGGCCCAAATTCCCACCTCTAATACCAGGCGGGCCGGGCCGGGCTTAAAATGAGAGCCCGGCCCGCCTCTTAGTATCGGGCCGGGCTTTTACCGGGCCGATAAAAGTCGGGTCGGGCCGGGCCTCGGACCGGGCCTAAATTACGGGCCGCGGGCCGGCCCGTTTGGCCCGGCCCAAATTCCCACCTCTACACGCAGCCTAGGCCTTTCACTCCCCAGCCCTCGGCAACCCCCCCCCCAGCCCTCCCTCGTCAGCCCTAGCCCTCCCACCTCTCCCACCCACCCACCCCTCCCCCCTGGCGCCCCTCAGTGCCCCCCCTCCCCCCCCCCGACGAGGACCCCCCATCCCCCTCTCTCTTTTCCCTTTTCTCTTCTCCTATCTCTCTCTTCCCCTCTTTCTCTTCCTGGCCCACGCCCCCCCCCCCACCCCACCCCCACTCCTGACGGGGACCCCCCATCCCCCCTCTCTCTCTCTTCTCGCTCAGGGGTTGGGGGGCCGCGAGCCAGGAAGAAAGAGAGAGGGGAAGAAAGATAGAGGGGGTGGGGGTAGGTCGGTGGAAGGGGACCTGGGGTGGAGAGGGGTGGGGCCGGGGGCCAGGGAGTGGGGGGCCGGAGCTGGGTGGAGGGCGACCGGGGCTGGGGCCGGTGGTGGGGGGCGGGGGTGGGTCGCCAGCTTCTGTCGTCAGCGGCGGGAAGGTCTCCGGCAACGGAGAAGACTTGGGGTGGAAAAGGTAATATGAGGTAAGGTGTATGATAAATATGATACCACAGTCTCTCCTAGAGTAACTACCGTAACTATCGGTAGAGCTCTTTTTTGAACTGTTTAGATTTAATCGAACGGTACAGTCTCTCCCTTTGTTAATACATCAAGAGATATATTAAATGGTTTTGAATAATTCAAGAGCATTTTTAAAGATGAGTACATCATTTAATGTAAGTGATTTCCACTAGGCAGTCTTGTGGCCAGACAAACTGGACGATTAGGCGCTTCAACTAAAAAATTCACACCGAGAATGTAGGAGTGTATATTTTTTAATTTTTATTTTCTAAAATGCATTTGTATATTTGGTTAAATTAAGCACTATAATAGGAGAATAATTTTCCCAAAATAATTGAAGTTGATCAAAACAAGAAAAATATTACTATTCGTACCCATAGTTCAAATTTTATATAAAAAAAATACTATAAAAAATTTTAAAAAAGATGAGTTTAAAACGGGACCTCAAATAAGAATTATTGTAACTCAAAGACCAATTCTATTGTTTGGTTCTCTACTTGTCTTATCGTCATAGGAATCATATTATCAACTTCATTCAACATTTTATTCTACTTTTCCAACCAAACAAATAAGTTTTTTAATTATATATTCTTATATTCTCGTTCCTTTTCTCATCAACATTACTCCTTCACCAGTTCAGCACGTGAACCAAACGCGACTTGAGATTTGAGCCAAAAAGAAAACTCTTTAATTTATAGGAGTCTATAATGTATAAATATATATATATATATATATATATATATATAGATATTGGCATGAGTGAGGCACCCATTGACAGAGATGCTTAACCAGTTTGTAACCTAACCCGCATTTTGCCTAAACATGTGAAGTGATTGTAATATAGTGTATACTAGAACTTTCGGGCAAATTTGTCATGTTATTCTTTCTGAGTTCCAAAATAATTTCTACCAGATGTCACGATTCGTTGCTTTTTGTCGGTCGGCTGATCGGTCAGTCGGCCGGCCGGAGCATCATTTTTGTGGACTATGGATCGTCAGCGTCTCTTAAGGAGGGAAACTAAGTAGGCCACAAGAATTGTCCCGACGAGGTTCCGCCCCGGGGAGGGGGGGGGGGGGGGGGGGGGGGGGTGGGGGGGGTGGTGTTGGGCGGGTATGGGCACCAAGGTCTTTGGGTTCATGTGGTTGTTCACATTTGGTTGGGCCAAGAAGGGATTACGGATTAGAATTATTGGGTTTTGTTCATGCATAACTTAGTGTTGTCAGGTATTGAAAACAAGTCTAAAAAGTCCCACGTTGAGAAAGGAATAAAAATGTTGAGAACTTTATAAGTTTTCCCAACTTTGAACGGGTGATGAATATGATACGATAAGTGCTTATGTGCTCACACGGGAGGCAATAGAGGCGCACTTGGCACTCGGATACGGGGTTCGTGTGAGTGACATATGGCCTATTAAGATTAAACGCTAGTAAATAAATATATTTTTTATTTTTGAATTTAAATTTTTAAAAGACGTAACCTCTTGAAGGGTTATATTTTTAGAAAAATATGTTTTCTGAATGACAGTTTTTTCCTTAAAAGGTAACACCAAAAGTTGTCAAATTTCTATAAATGTATTGCGGAGAAATCAGAATTTACCGACTCAAAATACTTACCCCCCGGCACCAATTCTGCTAAAAATATCATGTTCTTTTTTCTTTACAAATTTTCAATTTTGCTTGGTGTAATTTTTTTTTTTTTTTTGAAATGGCTCGATGTAAAATTCAATTTTGAAAGCTTGTCATATCCTAGAAGCGATTTGCTGATAAACTCAAGGTAATCTCGTTCGGAAATGGGGCACAAAATGATTTAAAAAAAGCGTATTCATTATGTGTTTCAAGTCTACATGACCAGATTTTCTAATAGTATCAAGTACCCTTCCTTTATCACTTCACTACTTTTCTTTATTAGAAGTTCGATTTTTAAAGTAAGATATGAAATTACGGCAAGACATTTCTTGCAATCTCAATCGAAGAAGTTCAATTTTATTAACACTGCCTTCTTTCTAGTTACTTATACCATTCAACATCTAACTAGCCCTTTTTTAAAAGCAACATCATATAAGTTTGATAAGACCCATTAGTTTCTAAAAAAAAAAAAAAAAAAAGATTTATTAGTTACCAAACTCCTTTTTTCTTCCCTTCCAAATAACATAGTTTTGAAAGTAGATGGACAAACAATTTCCTTATATGACCTAATGTTGATTTTTCTTTCTCTCTTTTGCTTTTGCTTTTTTTTTTTTTTTTTGGTAAGAAGACTTACTAACTATATGAAACAATTCTCAATTTTCTATCGTGTGATCTCCTATCTTATAATATTTATAGGAACTAGCTGACTGATTTAATAACCCTAGTAGGTTTGTGTAGTGTGCTGTAAATTTTTAAGGTAGACGTTCGTAGATCAAATCGTTAAAAGTAAATCCAACAATTAAAAAAAGCTCATGTCTATTATACAAAATAAGAGGTCATACCATAAAAGCTTCCAAACAATTATTATATTATTATTGTTATTAGTTTGGAGGAGATAATATTACATGTGTAGGTCTTGCAATTTTAAAAAATCTTTAACATGCTATCAATGTTAAATACTGTTATTAATAAAATATGGTCTTATATATGAATATCGTATGTAAATATTTACCTTTTATAGATGATGCTTAACATTGAGCATCATCAATGTTATTTAGTATTATTATGTGGATTCCTTGTTAGGTGAATGACTTGGCACATGCCAAATGGGCACGGCAAATGACGCGTGTAACTAGAATTTTCCACTTGCATTCTAATAATACATTTCTTCGTTTTGGTCCGGAGTAGTTGGGCTTCAGTGTTGTATCCTTTCTGCCCATTGTCCGTGACTTACGTTGTTTTTGCTTATTTTCGTTGTTGTTTTGCTTCTACTTGTCAAAGCGCAATACTTTTTTTTTCCTTCTTTTTTTTTCTTTTTCTTTGTACTCCTTTTCTTGTAAATTGAAGAGCTATTCAAATATTCTATTTGGAAACCTAATCCGGACTTATACAATTCAATTTTGATTACTTATCAAATAAAATTCTCTTTTCAAAGATTCGAATCACATCCATTATTTTCTTTTCTCTCTCAAACACTACTCAAATTCACAATTCTAGTTCGAACTGGAAAAAAAATCACAAACTTGTCAATCCTGATCATGTGCCAAATAATTTCTATACATCACCATTAATAACTACAATTAATTACAAATTTTTAACCAATCACAAATTTTCTGAGAGAAAAAAAGAAAACACAAATTCATTTGTCACTTGTGTTGTACATTGGCTATGACATATAGTCCTTGTTGGGGATTTCCACCAACAGATCTAGAGCATGAAAGAGATTGAAATATGATCATTGATTTCCCTTGGAGATCGGGTAGAGGATGACGTGTATCAATCAAAATAGATCAAATGATTCTTCTTATTGATCACTTAATTTATAAATAAGAGTATTGACTTCAAATTTAAGACATCCCTAGATCCTTTAAAAGGATCCTTTTAAAAGGACTCTTACTATTTACTGAGATTTACCGATTTCATTTATGCTAATCATAATAAATGTCCTAAATAAAGAC
>CM046365.1:6921535-6939098 GCA_025413025.1 Ficus hispida
CGATTTTGTCGTCGGTTCCCATGATTCTACCCGTGATGAGCATTGGTATAGGCAGTGCAGCCAACTTGTTGGGAAACAAAGCGTTTCTAAACGGGCTGGAAATCTTGGAGATAAAGGAAGGACAGGCTGCAATTCCGAGAGAGGAGGAGACAATACTAATAAGATAAAGACTCCGGTTGTGATCGGTTCCGCTGTGGGGGGTTCTGCACTAATTTGCATTTTGGTAATCGGGTTGTTCCTATTTTGAGACGAAGGAAGACGAAGCCCGCTGAACACTCGAGCTGGGGACATGTGCCTCCATATGTAGGAGGAGGGAGTTCTCACAGCAGAACTACCGACCCGACAATCAACGGCTCTCGTGTTCCCAACTTGCACTTGGGACTGAAGATTGCTTTTGCTGAAATTCAGCTAGCAACAAAGAACTTCAACTCCAAGCTGATAATTGGAAAGGGTGGCTTTGGTAATGTCTACAAAGGGACTCTTGTGAATGGCACAAAAGTGGCTGTAAAGAGAAGTTCATCAGAGTCGGGCCAAGGCCTTCCCGAGTTCCAAACTGAGATCATGGTTCTGTCCAAGATCCGCCACCGCCACCTCGTGTCCTTGATCGGGTACTGTGACGAGAGGTCCGAGATGATCTTAGTCTACGAGTTCATGGAAAGGGCACTTTAAGAGACCACCTTTACAGTCGAGACTTGCCTCGTTTGACATGGAAACAAAGGCTGGAAATCTGCATTGGCGCGGCGCAAGGTCTTCACTACTTGCACAAAGGCTCATCGAGCGGAATCATCCACAGAGATGTCAAGTCCACAAACATCTTACTTGACAAGAACCTTGTGGCCAAAGTTGCTGATTTCGGCCTCTCCAAATCAGGCCCGCTTGATGAGTTTGAAACTCATGTCAGCACCAATGTCAAAGGCACTTTTGGCTATCTAGATCCCGAGTACTTCAGAACCGAACAGTTGACCGAAAAATCGGATGTTTACTCATTCGGGGTTGTCCTTCTTGAGGTCCTATGCGCCAGACCAGCCATAGACAACTTGCTTCCGAGGGAACAAATGAACTTGGCCGAGTGGGCGATGAAGTGCAAGTACAAAGGCTTGCTTGAAGACATCGTTGACCCTTCGATAAAGTCTCAAATCAATCCCAATTCTCTGAGAAAGTTTAGTGAAACCGCAGAGAAATGCTTGCAAGAAGATAGTGCCGATAGGCCTGCCATGAGCGACGTGATTTGGGACCTGGAGTACTCTCTGCAGCTTCAGCAAACGCCGGTGCCGAGAGAGCCCCACGAGGACAGCACCGTCAATGCTTCGTCGGCGTTCATACGGCATAATGTGCAGCGCCTTCCTTCGCTTAGTACAACAGTTGATGGAGTGGACGACTCTATTCTGCTTGGTACTGATCGTGATTTGTTGGAGATGTCTGCAAGTGAAGTGTTTTCCCAGTTGAGAGATGAAGGTGCAAGAGCTAGATAAAAAATATATAAAACATATATATATATATATGTATGTTATTTGCTCAGATTGTGACAAATGAGGTATAAACTTACCAGCCTTGTTTCATTATGTGTTTTGTTCATTGCCATTCTAGTGTTGGAACTGCTTTGTAAAGCTTTGAAACTCTGTTTGCTTATATTAGTTGAAATTGTTGTTCTGTAACATATTCTTAGAGACACAATCACACTTTTTACTACTGTGGAAGTGGATTTTGTTGATCTGTAACATTCGGTTGATTCAATTATTAAAGCGGAAAATAAAATATCATAAGTAAATAAATAAATAGTTACGTAGATAATTAGTATTTTTAATGAGTAATGTTAAGCTTGCCAGTTTTTATTAAAAAAATTTGATATATAAATCTCATGTGATACTACGTGAGTCCTAATTAATGCTAATAAGAATATATTTTCATCAAATGAAATATATGACGTCCATTTTCACTCTCACATTCTTTATCTTTATTTTCAATAATTTTAATGAGAAAATTCTAAGTATCTTTAGACCTGTCTTTAGGCTGAGGGTGATTTGGGTTTCCATAGACTTACATCTGTAAACACCACGTTTATTTGCAAGACTGCTTGGAACTTCATTATTAGTGGCGGCCGCACTCACTGACTTCTATTGGTTTTTTTTTTTTTTTTTTCCTCTCTATAAACTTATGATTCCTTCTGTTTTGTCTCCAATGACATGAAGTTTGTATATACATCCTCACTGAACTTTACATATATATATATATATATATATATATATTTATTGTGCGCCTTTGTTGAAGTAGAAGACTGGCTTCAATGCTGGTTGGGGTAAAGTTGGGATTACCAGATTCATTGATGCTTATGACCAGCTTTGGAGTAGATGGTAAATGGGCTCTTCCAAGCATGTTCATAAATTTATATTCCAGGTAAGGTCTTGCTTAAATCCACATATGATTTTGTTCGACATAATTAAGGAGCAGGACGTTACATGCGAAGGGAAAACTTATGCCCCGTTTGGATGAATTTGATTCAAGGTACCTCTTCCTCTGAATGAGGACGAAAATGAACACTGATATGGTTCTCTAGGTCCTACGGGCTATGGCAGAGTTTTCCAAAGGCATATTGGGATTCTTCATGTTTTTGAAGCTGAACTTAAAAGGGGCATGCTAAACATCTAGAATGATTTCTTGTGGTTCAAATGCGATTCGACTATAATTAAGGTGAATTTGTTGGCTTCTCGTTTCTCAAAAGTGCCGCGGAGATTTAAAGCTTGTTGGGATTTGGTAATAAATTATCTCTGCATTATCAGTTTTGTTGTGTCACGCATCTATAGATAAGGAAATTCAATTGTAGGCAAACTTTCATCACAAGAAATTCATCTCTCATTGGCTCAGTGGTGGTGGTGGTTCTGGATTTTTGTTCTTCACTGATTAGGACAGAAATTCGGGTGGTCTTACGAATTATAAACTTTGCCTCTTTAAGTCTTTTTCGGTCCTTCCTGAAGATCGGATGGTTCATGCCACTATTTTTCTTTCTTTCTTTCTTTCTTTCTTCTTTCTGGTTTTTCCTATTGAGTTTTTGCTAGAAAAAGAGTTTGGCCTCTCCTAATTTTGATTAGGAAAGCCTTTTTGCTTTGGGCTTTCTTGGACTTTCTTAACATGCGACCAGGGAGCTCATGAGAGGGTGCAAATTTGGTTTGTTGTTGTTTTTTTTTTTTTTTTTTTTTTTTAACCCCCCCCCCCCCCCCCCCCCCCCCCTCAAAAACCACTCCTTAACTGCAAGCGAGTACACATATAGTTAGCTCCTGTTGAATTATGGGTTGGAAAAGTAAATTTCAACAATAAATTTAACTTTTTGTTAGAAAAGATACTGTATAAAACTTTTTAAATAATGCCTAAAAATAATCACAAGACAATTATCCAAATGAGCTATTAAACTTATACTGTAAACCTAAATTTTTATTAGAGAAAATATTATAGAAAGCTTTTTAAATAATGACCAAAACAATCTCAAAACAGTGATCAAAATGAGCTGTTAGTGCCCAATAAAATAATTGAAGGGCAACAGGCAGTTTGGAATTTTGTGCTTTTACTGGGAATACTATTTTTACTTCAAGAAAAAGTATAAGAAGCATAATTTAGAAGCCACACAGTCTATCTTTTCAAAATAACTTTAAAACTCTATAGGTCTTTGCACAAAGTATTTTTTATCAAACGTTGTCATTGCATAGCTTTGTACAAAGAAAGTGATTTTAAGGGTTTTGAAAAGGAAAAATTTGATTTTTTTTCCTCCCTAATCTTTAGGCCTTGCCACATAATACTCTCACATTTTAATTTGTAATATTCTTTTTCCCTAAACTTTGAAAAAATTTATGAATTTCCCCCTCAATTAAATTTTCGACGAAAAAATGCATCTAACACTTGTTGGAAGTACGAATTGCATATATTAAATGTAAAACGCCTATAATTTAGTTTTAAAAAAAAGTAAATACTTAAGGCTAATTATCATTTTTTTCCCCATATTTAGGGCTAACTGTTTTTTTTTTATTTTTCCATATCTCTCTTATCTACCATTTCATAATTCTATACTTAATGTCCCCAACTAATGCTTCTAACAAGTGTTATATGTATTTTTTTTTTATCAAAAATTAATTTAGGAGGAAAATTCACAAACTTTTCCAAAATTAAAAGGGAAAAAAATGTTACAAAATTAAAATTTATGAGATATTTTGTGACAAAGTCTAAAATTCAGAGAAAAAACTGTAATTCGTCCTTTTGAAAACAATCTCAAACTGGCCAAAGCATAGGGACAGAAATACAAGGAGAATGATGTACGGCAACGTTGGGATCACCCTAAGGCCATATTAAGGTGATTTTTGGTTTTGGTAAGTTTGATGACTCTCTCAGATTTGATAGAAAAAATAACAGTTTTTTTTTTTTTTTCTGTGGAAACAGACCAATGAACAAGACTCTTGACTTGTCACGTCATATGATGTTTTTCAGTCAAATTTCATCGTTTATGCATTTAAAAGAGTCGTTTCTTCTTCTTCTTCTTCTTCTTATTTCTATTTCGTGCTCAAAACTTTTTTTTTTTGGTGGGAAAATTATGTATTTTATTATTATTTTTAATTATGATAGGTTATTTTGGCTGAATTTCTCATTTGTATTTTGACCTAGAATAAGGACGCCTTCTTGTCATGAAATCCATATTATGATAAATGAAATTTGAGTCTTTACTCTTCTTTCTTTTAACTTTTGATATTCTTAATAAATCAACAGATTGTGATGTCAATTTTCAATATGTTATGTTAATAAAAGATTTTTGAAATAAATTTTTTGACATTCTATATGAATCAAAGGATTAACTAATTAATCTCTTTGTTTTTTTTTTTCATACTATTCTAATATATGCATCCTCTAAATAAGAGAATCAGTTCAATCTTTTAATTTTTATTTATTTATTTGTCAGTCATTCATAAAGTGGGTCATTTGGTGACCATCCATAGCATTTTTTTTTCCTTTTTTTTTTCAGTAGAAAATGCCTTCTAGGTGCCAAGAAAGGCCACTATTTTTCTTTTTCTCTTCGGGAACAGAAAAGTTAAAAGGCACGAGCAATCAGTTGAGCCCCAATATGCAGAAGGAGTATATATATTTACCCTTTTTTTCTTCGTTTTTTTTGAATTAGAGTACATATTACCTTTGACTCCAACTATCAGGGAACCAACTCCCGAAATCGCAGCCAACCTCTTATTTTGTCGGTTAGCTTTAAAGTTAAAAAGACGATGTTATTCTTTCTCCTTTTTTTAAGGGAGCATAAACGCTAGCTGCTATTCTGTTTCCCTTTTTTTTAATTTTTTTTTTTTAATTATCATTGTTAAGGGAAAAGCCGCTTTATATCGTTTTGAAGCTGTCACGAAATTAGGAAAAATTTATAATATGAATTGTATTTTTTTCTACTAATATATACTGTAGTTGTAGTTATTTGTTTAATTTTTCAAGGATTATATATGACAAGAAGTAGTTTTTCATGTCATACTATTAAGAAATATTTTGATGATTAAAATAATAATAATTACTGATAAGATAAAAATATAACTTCTATTGTAAATTATCCCGAGAAATTATTCATTGAAAAATGCTACTCATCGCTACTTTTTTTAACCAGTACTTATATATACAGGACATGCATTATAACCTGGACCGAGACCATGAAGAACAAAGGCAACAAGGTGAACATTTGAGACTGGTTCGTTGATTGCACCCAATGAATGTAGATTTTTGACATGTGTTCGTTGAATATATTTAGAAGTATATATTGATTTCTCATTGTTAGTATTGACGGTCACCAATAGTTGTATAACGTAACACATTCATTTAAGTTGCCCTGATGATTTTATTTATTTATTTATTTATTTATTTATTTATTTTAGCATTCTCATTAAGCGAGTGTAAAACAAGCATCATTTTCCAGGTGATGAAAACTTGCAAATTAAGCTAAAATTTAGTTAAACAACAAATGAGAAATCAAGGAGAGTAACGAGAAAAATATCCATATATTGGAAGCTAAATGTTATTTACAAGAGGTGCCATGATTTACACATATATATAAGAAACTAAAATGTACATAGCAACCTGATCAAATCGGAGGAATTATAAGTTCTAAAAAAAAAAAGAAAAAAAAAAGCGAATAATTATAAAAATGAGAGGAAAAAAATAAAAGTGAAAACTTGGAGGTTTCTAAAAAGATGATTAGTGACCGTCGCCTTTGCCACTAGGTCCAGAAGACAGCTTGTTATAAACTCGATCACTTGCCAACACCCGGCCGTTCTTGTCACTCGCCGTCGACTTGGTCGAAACCAAAGCTGATTGGACCGATCTTTGCACTCCGTTTGTGCTGATCTTGGCCGTCGATCGGAGTGCCCGACACTCGACTGAATTCAGCTCGGTGAGAACTAGCAATATCGTTAAGAAAAGTACTAGAGCCAAGAGCAAGAACCGTCTCATATTTGTTGATAGTGTTTTTTTTTTTTTTTTGGTGGGGGGGAGAGTGGTGGTGTTGGTAATAAGTTTTTGTTTGAAGCTCTGAAGGCTTTGTATGTGTGACAATAAAATGATGATTCGTTCAAACTGACTAAAATATAGATATTCTCAAACCAAAAAGGATGGAGCACAAGGAGATTGGTTTAGCATCTCCATATAATAAGCTACTGCCCATTTATATAGACGTTGGTTTTTCGTGGGAAAAAGGACGGTGAAATTAAAGAACTTTTCTTGGTGTGGGGTCCATTAAAGAGAAGAAGTATTTGACTGAGAATTTTCTGTTCCCTTTTTTTTCTTTTTTTTTTTTTTTCCGACGGGTGGCTGATGAGGCGTTAAGATTGCAAGCTTCTCTTGTTTACTTTCATTTCACACTTGCCACCTGTCCTCTCATAAATTAAACTTTGACTAACGCACGTTTGTTATCAAAAAATGTAGTTTGTGTTCCACAGCTACATGGTATCCACACAACTAAAAAAAAAAAAAAAAAAAAAAAGAAAGGAGCAAATAAAAAAAAAAAAATTTTGCGTGCATTGTTTAAAGGACATTGCATAAGGAGAACGTCAACTCATAATGTTAGTTTAAAATATATAATAAAATCTATACTGTGGTTTTTTTTTTTTCCGTTCCAAATGGAAAATAATTTCCACAAACTCTCTTCCAAATGGAAAATTTTTACGTTATTTTTAATACTATTTTTTAATCATTTTTATGCTTTGGAACTTGTAAAAGTGAATTCTAAGCATTTGTGATTAGTTAAAAATGAAAGCACAATAATAATCACATGAAAAAAATTAAGACAACAATCAATAAAAATCAAATGTTAAATTTAGCGCTGATTATAAATTGTTGTAAATTTACCATAAAATTTAGTATATGATAAATTTAGCATGAAAAATAGCACTCCATAACCGTTGGAGAGTTTTTTTTATTATTCAAATGCCAAATTTTACCATTAACATACTAATTTAACATTCTATTAACCAAGATGCTCTTATAAGGCCATTAAAATCCCTCTTCCTTATTAATACTTTGTGATCAATCTATCTGGTGAAAATTTTGTATATACTACTTTATGTGAAATATAAAAAAGAATAAGAAATTATCGTATATATTTTTGTAGCTTGTATTAAAAAATGGTGTCTTCGAATATATGTAATATTTGATCTCCTTCAATTCTTAGATATAAGATGACTTATGGTGTGTATGTGTATATATAGTGAAAATGTTTAATTTTACCTATCCCATTGTGTAGAGTAGTAAAGTGTGAATGTGATTAATAAAACAAAAAAGGAAATTTGTTCCGAAGTTAACAAAACTATGGCCCACAGGTGTGTACGGCTCCCATGCAAGTAGGGAGCATCGGCAATTAGGGATTTTCTTCATTTTTCTTCTTATTTTTAATAATAAAGTCTTTTTTGTCCTTCATAATAAACTAGCGATGCAACGTTGCCACCAAACTGGATCCACACAAGTTAATATCATGAGAATCCGAATTGGATGGATCTAGTTTTTTAGGCAAAGCACCACTTGGTGGCCGAATCTCAGGTTCTTCGGTGAACAAGAGTTTGAAATGAGGCGCTTTTTCTTAAGGAAATATAAAAGAATTGCTTCTTTATAGGAGGGAGTTTCTTTTACTTGCATATAAAGAAGGATTAACTATTAAAGTACTTTTGCATTATGCGACCAAAAAAAAAAAAAAGTACCGTTGAATAATATTACTTTTTCAAAATGCAAAACCATTCAAAATGTCTCATCCATCCATCCATGTCTATAGATTTAGGATCCGTTTGATGAATGAGTTTGTATTAAAAATTTTAAGTTTCAATTATAATTTTTGTTAACTTTTTAGAAAAGATAAAAAAAAATCAGAAAAAAATAAAAATTAATATGAAAATTTTAATTTGAGATTAAATGTCAAACGAAATTTTAATGGATCTACTAATATGACATACGCGTCATTTAAAGTTAAAGAAATCCCACCCAGCAACTCCCCACGCTTGGCAATCTCACTCCACGGTGTTGTCACACTTGACTTGTTGACGCCATTCGAGGTTACATGACCCTCGTCGACCGGGCTTTCCTCGTGATTTATTGGCAAATGTACAAAGCTGATCATGGCCATGAGGCGAGTTATCGGTGTGTGTTGGTAGTTTCTAGGAAGGGACATGGGGTTGGGGTTTCCAAGATTGATTTGAAATTTGATTTATGATTATAGTTTTATTTTAAGTATATTTTTTATAATTTTTGAATTTTTTCAATTGTATTTGATTTAATATTAAGGACAATTTGTTTTTTATGAACTTTTTTAACAACTCGAGTTTATGTTTTAAAAAACTTTTTATAAATATTTAATACATGACATGCATCAAAGCCATTAGAAATATGGACAAAAAGGGCATTTTGAATAATTTTTTTAATGGAAGAGACTGCGGTATAATCTCTTTTTTGAACCGTTGAGATTTAATCAAACGGTTGAAATATTGTTGATATACCATACTTATCATACACCTTACCTCATATTACCTTTCCTACCCCAAGTATTCTCTGTCGTCGACGACGGACGCCGACGACCAACCCCCGACGTCGGCGACCCACCTCCTGCCCCCCCACCATCGATCCCTGCCCCAGCCGCCCCTCACCCAGCTAGAGGTGGGAATTCGGGCCGCCCGACCCGGCCCAGCCCGAGCCCATCGGGCTGTTGCCAAAATTCGGGCCGGGCCGGCCCGGCCTGAATTTTTGCAATATAAGCCCGGCCCAGCCCGCGGGCTTAGAGCGGGCCGGGAGCGGGCCGGGCCTAATTTTTTAAAATTTTATTTAATTTTATTTTTTATTTGTAATTTTTGAATAAATTTGTATATTTTTGATAATTTAATAATTTATCTTAATATTTTTGATTAAATATTACTAAATTAAAAAATAAATTAAGCACATAATAAAAATTATAAATTTTATTAAAAAATAAGGATACAAAAAAGAAAATATAAAAATGAAATTTAAAATTTTATTAATGTCATGATTGCCTCATTAAAAACTTTACTAAGTAAAACCTATTGGGATAAAACCTCAGTAAAGAAAAAAGAGTGCAATCTTAATTCATATTTATAATTTTACAATGAAAAAAATATATCAATCAGCATCAGCAACCGGAAGAGGGAGCCGCAGGAGCATTGTCAATATCATCGTCATCGATTATGGTCATTTCGTTAAAGTGTTGGAGTATCTCTTGATCTTCTACTGTATATTGCAACCTTTTATCTGCATATTCCCAATCTTTTAGGCATGTAAGCACCTCGACCATCTCAGGTGTTAATGAGGTCCTCCGATCTTCAATTATCCTTCCAGCTGTGCTGAATGCTGATTCAGAAGAAACTGTCGAAACATGAATAGTTAAGATATCACGTGCTAAACGGGAAAGCACTGGAAAATTTGTCGACTACAACCTCCACCAATCTAAAATTTTGAAATCTTCAGTATTTGTAGTTGAGTCTCGCAGTGAAAAATCTGTATCTAAGTATTTTGTGAGCTTCGAGTGTGTCGTACTCGTGGTAATTGAACTTGCTGAAAGTGGACGAGTAACACTCGAACTTGATGAAGAGCCCGATCTTGCTGGAGCAGAGAAAAAACCCAAAACTTTTTTCTTTTTTCGATCACCAGCAGTTGGAAGAGTTTCTTCAGTTTCAATGTTAACTTGCTGCCCGAATTTATTCTGATAACTTGCAAAAATCTCAAATAACTTGCATTTAGTGTTATTAAACGTTAAAGAATACATTGAAGCAAAATCTACATCCATATGTTCAGAAATATGAGTAAGACCATTATAAAGACCATTTAATTTAACTATAGGATTTAAAACAATGGCAAGGCAATATAATAAATGCATGTTATTGTGATCCCAATATTTCATAAATTTTTTCTCCATTTTTTCTACTATTAGTTTAAATAAATCATCATTTCTATATTCAGAAAACAATGAAGAAATAAGCATTAATTGGGTGAAAACTAGTGGAGAAGTGGGATAATAAGCACCAGACAATAAAACAGTAGCATCATAAAAAGTTTCTAAAAAATAAATCATTCTTTCAGCAATAAACCAATCAACATCAGATAATAAAATCATATTATGCTTTGTATTATAAAACATAGAAATAACATTCTTATATTCTATTGCATTTTTCAACATTAAATAAGTTGAGTTCCACCTTACCGGCATATCAGTCTCAAATTTTCGAGGTTTTAAATCTTCTGCTTTGCAATACCTCTTAAATTCAGCAATGCGAGGATTTGAATTATGTATCCAAAGGAGAGCATTACGAATATTCTCTATGTTACTACTTACCAACTTCATACCTGCTTTTACAATGAGGTTGATAATATGACATGCACAACGTTGATGTAATAAAATTCCACCAATATATGCTGATAAGTTTTTCTCAAGAAAATGAATTGCAGCGGTATTTACCGAAGCATTATCTAGGGTGATTGAAATAATGTAATTGCTAATGTCAAATTCATTTAAAACACTCATAATATTATCAGTAATATTTAAAGCATTGTGAGAATGATCAATAAGTCTAAAGCCAACAATTATTTTTTGTAATTGCCATTGGGGATCTAAATAATGTGAAACTACACTAATATAATCTTGATTTGACTTAGCAGCCCAAATATCAGATGTCAATGCAATACAAAATGTGTTTGTATTCATGTAAGATATTAATGTAGTGCGTTTTTTACTATAATAAGATAAAATATTACTCCTAATAGTTTTTCTAGTAACGGCTTTAAATTGTGGACAAAAAGATCTTTGAATATGCTCTTCATGAAAAGTATTTTCACAAAAACTAATAGGTAAATCTGTAGAGGCGATTAAACGAGCTAGAGATTCTCTAGCTACCATGGGATCATAAGAAAAGGTACCTATTGAGCCATCGGAGTTGAATTTTAAAGTGATTTGTGTCGGCTCCCTTCCCTTGTAATGTTTCTCAGCACATCTTTCACCATGGGCTAATAAGAGACGAGTCCCACTTGAGCTGTTAGCAGTCAATATTTTTTGGCAATACTTACATTTTGCTAGTCTTGTTTGTGTTTTTTTGCCGTCGGGGCCGAAGTCCTCTTTCTGCACAGCATCGAAGAATTGCCAAGCACGTGAAGTGTTTCTAGTAGCAGTACCTTTTGCATTTTTTGGTGGACAACTGGTGCTTCCCGAACTACTTCTTGATGGTGCCAACATTGGACTTGGTGGTATTAGTCCTATTGGAGTAATGAAACTCCTACGTCTAATCTCATGAACATTGTCGCCAGCCTCCATATGGGAAATCTCCACTTCTTCGATGTCGTGGTCATCCATCCTGTAGTAATCATCATCAAGATCAACAATTGGTTGTTGAACACTTGGATTTGGATCCATTTTGATTTTTTTTTTTTTGTAGGAAAGTAAATAACAAGAATGAGGATTATAAAAATAATGAGGAAATGAGTTATTGTAAATTTAGGAGATACGGACAAAAAAAAATTATTGAATATTAATTATTGAATAATGAGAATTGAGAAATTGGAAATAAGAGAATATGGAGAAAGAAATTAGAGAATAAGAAATTGAAAGGAGAGATGAGAGAAGATGTATGAAAGAATGAAAAAAATATAAGGGTATTTATAAAATGGGAAAATGAAATTTTAAGAAAATAAAAATAATTAAAATAGTTTAAAAATAATTATATGATATAGCCGTTTGCCCCCCAACGGCTATAATATACTAATACTATTACACTAACTACTTAGTAAGTATAATAAACTACTGTCAACGGCTATAATAATAGCCGTTTTTGGACCAACAACTATAATAATAGCCGTTGGTCCTGTTTACTTTATTTTTTTTTTCTTTCTTTCTTTTAATATATATATAATATAATATTAATATTTAATATATATAATTTTTTTAATAAAAAGTTAAAAAATAATTAAAATTTTAATAAAATTAATATATATATAATTTTAAATACCGGGCGGACCGGGCTGGCCCATTGGATTTAAATATTTGGGCCGGACCGGGCTTAAAATGAGAGCCCGGCCCGCCTCTTAGTATCGGGTTGGGCTTTTACCGGGCCGATAAAAGTCGGGTCGGGCCGGGCCTCGGATCGGACCTAAATTACAGGCCGCGGGCCGACCCGTTTGGCCCGGCCCAAATTCCCACCTCTACACGCAGCCTAGGCCTTTCACTCCCCAGCCCTCGGTAACCCCCCCCCCCCCCCCAGCCCTCCCTCGTCAGCCCTAGCCCTCCCAACCTCCCCACCCACCCACCCCTCCCCCCGGCGCCCCTCAGTGCCCCTCCCCCCGACGAGGACCCCCATCCCCCTCTCTCTTTTCCCTTTTCTCTTCTCCTCTCTCTCTCTTCCCCTCTTTCTCTTCTTGGCCCGCCCCCCCCCCCCCCACCCCACCCCCACTCCTGACGGGGACCCCCATCCCCCCTCTCTCTCTTCTCGCTCAGGGGTTGGGGGGCTGCGGGCCAGGAAGAAAGATAGAGGGGGTGGGGGTAGGTCGGTGGAGGAGGACCTGGGGTGGAGAGGGGTGGGGCCGGGGGCCAGGGAGTGGGGGCCGGAGCTGGGTGGAGGGCGACCGGGGCTGGGGCCTGTGGTGGGGGGGCGGGGGTGGGTCGCCAGCTTCTGTCGTCAGCGGCGGGAAGGTCTCCGGCAACGGAGAAGACTTGGGGTGGAAAAGGTAATATGAGGTAAGGTGTATGATAAATATGATACCACAGTCTCTCCTAGAGTAACTACCGTAACTATCGGTAGAGCTCTTTTTTGAACCGTTTAGATTTAATCGAACGGTACAGTCTCTCCCTTTGTTAATACATCAAGAGATATATTAAATGGTTTTGAATAATTCAAGAACATTTTTAAAGATGAGTACATCATTTAATGTAAGTGATTTCCACTAGGCAGTCTTGTGGCCAGACAAACTGGACGGTTAGGCGCTTCAACTAAAAAATTCACACCGAGAATGTAGGAGTGTATATTTTTTAATTTTTATTTTCTAAAATGCATTTGTATATTTGGTTAAATTAAGCACTATAATAGGAGAATAATTTTCCCAAAATAATTGAAGTTGATCAAAACAAGAAAAATAATACTATTCGTACCCATAGTTCAAATTTTATATAAAAAAAAATACTATAAAAAATTTAAAAAAATATGAGTTTAAAACGGGACCTCAAATAAGAATTATTGTAACTCAAAGACCAATTCTATTGTTTGGTTGTCTACTTGTCTTATCGTCATAGGAACCATATTATCAACTTCATTCAACATTTTATTCTACTTTTCCAACCAAACAAATAAGTTTTTTAATTATATATTCTTATATTCGCGTTCCTTTTCTCATCAACATTACTCCTTCACCAGTTCAGCACGTGAACCAAACGCGACTTGAGATTTGAGCCAAAAAGAAAACTCTTTAATTTATAGGAGTCTATAATGTATAAATAAATAAATAAATATATATATATATATATATATATAGATATTGGCATGAGTGAGGCACCCATTGACAGAGATGCTTAACCAGTTTGTAACCTTACCCGCATTTTGCCTAAACATGTGAAGTGATTGTAATATAGTATATACTAGAACTTTCGAGCAAATTTGTCATGTTATTCTTTCTGAGTTCCAAAATAATTTCTACCAGATGTCACGATTCGTTGCTTTTTGTCGGTCGGCTGGTCGGTCAGTCGGCCGGCCGGAGCATCATTTTTGTGGACTATGGATCGTCGGCGTCTCTTAAGGAGGAAACTAAGTAGGCCACAATAATTGTCCCGACGAGGTTCCGCCCCGGGGGGGGGGGGGGTGGTGTGTGGGGGTGTTGGGCGGGCATGGGCACCAAGGTCTTTGGGTTCATGTGGTTGTTCACATTTGGGTTGGGCCAAGAAAGGGATTGCGGATTGGAATTATTGGGTTTTATTCATGCATAACTTAGTGTTGTCAGGTATTGAAAACAAGTCTAAAAAGTCCCACGTTGAGAAAGGAATAAAAATGTTGAGAACTTTATAAGTTTTCCCAACTTTTGAACGGGTGATGGATATGATACGATAAGTGCTTATGTGGCTCACAAGGGAGGCAATAGAGGCGCACTTCGCACTTGGATACGGGGTTCGTGTGAGTGACATATGGCCTATTAAGATTAAACTGCTAGTAAATAAATATATTTTTTATTTTTGAATTTAAATTTTTAAAAGACGTAACCTCTTGAAGGGTTATATCTTTTTAGAAAAATATGTTTTCTGATTGACAGTTTTTTCCTTAAAAGGTAACACCAAAGGTTGTCAAATTTCTATAAATGTATGTTTACTTTCCAGGAATAAGAAATCGGAGTAGGGAATGAGAATCAATCCTATGTTTACTTTATTATTTTTATGTTGGAATGGGAGTAAAAGTGTGTGGGGCCCACATTAATTTGGGATTGAATAAGGGGATTGGCAATCCCAAGTCCCCCCACCGGATTAGCACTCCCACTCCTGATATTAAAGTTAAATTACTATTTTACCCCCAATTTTAACTTACTTATTTGAGGATTGAAAAGGAAAAGTAAAAGATTGAAATGGAAAAGTAAAAGATTGAAATAACCTAATTTTTTCATGCTTATTCCAAATTTTAACTTTTTTGTGTAAAAAATAATCTTCATAATATTATTACCATTTTATCCTTAATTTATTTGCTAAAAACTGTATTAAAAAATAATAATAACCTATATTAATATCATAATGGTTGTATTACTTTTGATTAATAATATGATATTAAATAAAAAAAATTAATCAAATTTTTAATTTTTGAAAACATAATAAATAAAGGGGTATACAAGTAAATTTACAGCAACTGACTCCGATTCCTGTTCTAAGTAAACGCATGAATGGGATTGACAGTGATTCCGACTCCGATTCCTAAAACCCAAGTAAACAGCATATTCTGACTCCGAATCCTGACTCCGAATCCAGTCCACTCCGAATCCTACCCACTCCGATTCATGATCACTCCGATTGCAGGTAAGTAAACATGCCAGTATTGCGGAGAAATCAGAATTTACCGACTCAAAATACTTACCCCCCTCCCCCGGCCCCAATTCTGCTAAAAATATCGTGTTCTTTTTTCTTTGCAAATTTTCAATTTTGCTTGGTGTAATTTTTTTTTTTTTTTTGAAATGGCTCGATGTAAAATTCAATTTTGAAAGCTTGTCATATCCTAGAAGCGATTTGCTGATAAACTCAAGATAATCTCGTTCGGAAATGGGGCACAAAATGATTTAAGAAAAGCGTATTTATTATGTGTTTCAAGTCTACATGACCAGATTTTCTAACAGTATCAAGTACCCTTCCTTTATCACTTCATTACTCTTTATTAGAAGTTCAATTTTTTAAAGTAAGATATGAAATTACGGCAAGACATTTCTTGCAATCTCAATCGAAGAAGTTCAATTTTATTAACACCGCCTTCTTTCTAGTTACTTATACCATTCAACATCTAACTAGCCCTTTTTTAAAAGCAACATCATATAAGTTTGATAAGACCCATTAGTTTCTCAAAAAAAAAAAAAAAAGATTTATTAGTTACCAAACTCTTTTTTTTTTCCCTTCCAAATAACATAGTTTTGAAAGTAGATGGACAAACAATTTCCTTACATGACCTAATGTTGATTTTTCTTTCTTTCTCTTTTGCTTTTGCTTTTTTTTTTTTTTTGGTAAGAAGACTTACTAACTATATGAAACAATTCTCAACTTTCTATCGTGTGATCTTCTATCTTATAATATTTATAGGAACTAGCTGACTGATTTAATAACCATAGTAGGTTTGTGTAGTGTGCTGTAAATTTTTAAGGTAGACGTTCGTAGATCAAATCGTTAAAAGTAAATCCAACAATTAAAAAAAAGCTCATGTCTATTATACAAAATAAGACATCATACCATAAAAGCTTTCAAAACAATTATTATTATTAGTTTGGAGGAGATAATATTACATGTGTAGGTCTTGCAATTTTAAAATTTTTTTAACATGCTATCAATGTTAAATACCGTTATTAATAAAATATGAGTCTTATATATGAATCTGGTATCTAAAGATTCACCTTTTAATAGATGATGCTTAACATTGAGCATCATCAATGTTATTTAGTATTATTATGTGGATTCCTTGTTAGGTGAATGACTTGGCACATGCCAAATGGGCACGGCAAATGACGCGTGTAACTAGAATTTTCCACTTGCATTCTAATAAGACATTTCTTCGTTTTGGTCCGGAGTAGTTGGGCTTCAGTGGTTGTATCCTTTCTGCCCATTGTCCGTGA
The DNA here is from genome assembly GCA_025413025.1 of Ficus hispida. Taxonomy (NCBI): domain Eukaryota; kingdom Viridiplantae; phylum Streptophyta; class Magnoliopsida; order Rosales; family Moraceae; genus Ficus; species Ficus hispida. The sequence continues at coordinate 6,938,369 of CM046365.1, forward strand.
CTTACGTTGTTTTGCTTATTTTCGTTGTTGTTTTGCTTCTACTTGTCAAAGCGCAATACTTTTTTTTTTCTTCTTTTTTTCTTTTCTTTGTACTCCTTTTCTTGTAAATTGAAGAGCTATTCAAATATTCTATTTGGATACCTAATCCGACTTATACAATTCAATTTTGATTACTTATCAAATAAAATTCTCTTTCAAAGATTCGAATCATATCTATTATTTTATTTTCTCTCTCAAACACGTACTCAAATTCACAATTCTAGTTCGAACTGGAAAAAAAATCAAACTTGTCAATCCTGATCATGATCCAAATAATTTCTATACATCACCATTAATAACTACAATTAATTACAAATTCTTAACCAATCACAAATTTTCTGAGAGAAAAAAAGAAAACACAAATTCATTTGTCACTTGTGTTGTACATTGGCTATGACATATAGTCCTTGTTGGGGGATTTCCACCAAACAGATCTAGAGCATGAAAGAGATTGAATATAGTGATCATTGATTTCCCTTGGAGATCGGGTAGAGGATGACGTGTATCAATCAAAATAGATCCAAATGATTCTTCTTATTGATCACTTAATTTATAAATAAGAGTATTGACTTCAAATTTAAGACATCCCTAGATCCTTTAAAAGGATCCTTTTAAAAGGACTCTTACTATTTACTGAGATTCTACCGATTTCATTTATGCTAATCATAATAAATGTCCTAAATAAAAAGAC